>JAOVVA010000010.1:10114056-10160271 GCA_028565275.1 Leiocassis micropogon
ATTGTAAAGAAAAAAGGTGCATCGTCTGTGTTGTGGAATTGGTTTGGGTATAAGAAAAGTGATACGAATGAGACGAATGTGATTTGCAAGGTATGCAAGTGCACTGTTTTGGCAAGCGGTGGAAACGTGTCAAACCTTTTCCATCATCTGAAATCCAAGCATCCAAACGAATATGGGCAAAGTAAAAAAAAAAAAAAATGCGGCTAACCTCAGCAATTCACAGTTTAAATAAAATTACATTATGTAAAACAGTTTCTTTGTGTTTTTAAATTTTTATTTATGCACTTTTAGATACAAATTGCTATATTGTGATGTATATCGTTATCGAGGTAAAAAATTGCTTCTACCGTGATAGAAGATTTTGGTCATATCACCCACCCCTATTTGTCTCTGCAATGTTAAAGTGCTTGTTTGTGTGGAAATTTCTTTAAAAACAGTGCAGTGAAAAATACTTTTTCCAAACACACCTGTATGTATGGATAGGGTTTTAGAAATTTCTGAAACATTTTGTGTGTTCTGTAATTATGAACCATGACATAATGGCTAATTGGACAATCCGCATTGTTCTCTTTTCTTGATCCTTACAGGCTTCCAAGGGCAAAGCATTTGCTAAATGTTGTCAATGAGAACTTTAGCACGTTGGCATTCTGCCGTCGTTGGCTGGACCGTCTGGGCGAAACCAAATACCTGATGGCACTGAAGAACCTGTGTGACCTGGGCATCATCGACCCATACCCGCCTCTGTGTGACACTAAAGGGTGTTACACGGCTCAGTTTGAACACACCATCCTATTGAAGCCGACCTGCAAGGAGGTGGTCAGCAGAGGCAATGATTACTAAGCCCAGTGCGCACCAATTTCTCAATTTCCGACACACTTTCATTGTCTTGTCCGACTTGCGTAAGGGGGGCTAAATGCACAGCAGGCCTTGCCAGAGCTTAAATTTTTTTGGGGGAAATGTAGCTCGTTGGAAATTGTGCTCGTTGGAAATTGTGCTCGTTGGTGCTGGCATTCTGAAAGCCATTGTGTCAGATTTAGAAAAATTGGTGGACTTCTCCTAACCTATAACACACGTATGCTAACCCAGGGAAGACTACAGTTGACTGTATTATTAAACTATAATGCGCAAAAAAAAAAGTATTTAGAAAGGGTGTGGAGAGCATCGTGTTCACTGATATGATCTGTATAACGTTTCTTCAACAGCTTTTATTTGTAGCCATATTTGATTGCATCCTTCATTAGAGCAGTGGACAGAATATCAGGCCATGTATAAAAATGGATTGTTGTTTAAAACATAAAACAATGCACATATAGCTTATACATGCACTCATGCTCTTTGCCTTTAGGGGAAAGATTAATAATCCTTGCTTTACTTGGACTAGAACAAAAGATTCTGGCTGTGTATAATTGCCTTGAATGTTTTGGCTAAGCTTTTTTTTTTTTCCCTCTCCAGACTGGAAAGTCACATTTCTCTGGGTAACGCACAATGCTATGTTTTATTTTGAATTACAAATAAAATTTGTAAGAAATTACAATCACTTTTCCAGGTTTTGTAAGCAGACACAGAAATGTGAAAATAGAGATTTTTAATTCAAGTCATACAATAAAAGTTGAAGGTCTTCACACAAAGTTAGTTTTTATTTACTCAAGTTAAACAAATAAGCCATCAAAATTGACGTCATATTTAATATTAAATATACGTGTATAAATTGTTTATACACTGATTTACCATAAGATTAACATTGATTTATCAATTGTACACCTATAAACTGGTGATGGGATCATGGGCACGCAAAGCTCACCCATGCTCAAAGACCAGCCTGTGCGGTCCGATTGCACAGGAAAAACAATGTGGTATAAATAAATATGGATACAGTAAAAAGGCACCTGAGCACCCAGTTCATCATAGTCCACTGCACATGGGGTTCAGCAGGCAACCATGGAATGTGCCCCACACCGCAACCCACAGCACCCAAAGGATCTGCTGCCAACATCTCGAAGCCAGGCATCACAGCACACCCCAGAGGTCTGGTGGAGTCAATATGCCAGTGGCACAAAGGGAACTTGCACAATACAGGGCATAATGATTTGCTTTGTAATGTTATGGCTGATTGTTGTATGACCCCTTTCATCCTACTTAAATATAAGAGCACTGTCCATATCAACCAAACATTCAAAACCACAACAAATCAGTTACTTTCTAAGTGATAGAAATTGAAAACAAAACTAAAGATATATAAATTAGAGTAGATGTCAATCAATGCTGAAACTAAAAACATAATCAGCTGATGTTAACTGACGTGGCCTGTTTAGTGGAAGGTTTTATCTTTTCCTTCTAGTGCTGCTGCATCAGATGGTCCTGCAGTTGAAAGTACTGTATGTGAAACAGTTACTGTATATGATCACCTCACCATTACATCCATTTGTGTTCCACATATTCTTGGCACAAAGTTGGAAGCACTTGGGATGCCGTTTTGTGCTGAATTTGAATGAATGACCCTTGAATGTAAATGGCCCAAAACTGATTGAACAGGACAATACCCAATGGCTCCCGTGCACAAAATGAGTTCATTGATGACATGCTTAGTCAAATTTGGAGTTGTCATGCACAAAGTTTTAACCCCAAGATCGCTGAAAACCATTTGGACTGAATGGAACATCAACCTTCAAGTCCAGATCCCAATAGGCATGCTCCAAAATTTAGTGGAAAGCCTTCCTGGAAGTTTGCTGCTATTAGAGCAGCAAAGACCATCTGGAATGGGATGTTCACAAAGCACATGTAGATGTGATAGTTGTGTGTCCACACACTTTTGGCCATGTAGAGAGACTCAGAGTCACATCACAGACTGTAATCAAATTGAGTCTGGGGTTGGAAACTGATAAACAGTAAAAGACAATTTAAACAAAATTATAGATGGAAATATTGGCTATGGCAGTTTATATTTATTTTGGGTCCAATTAACCAAATCATTATCTTTTTTACTTATTTCACTGATATATTTTTTTCTGACCTTAATATTGTGCCAGATGTTTTCCTATATCTTTTGGACATTTTTCTCTTGTTTTTGGTTTAAAGTTTTCAGTTTATGAATAGTTTCGTTTTTCTGATTTTGTCAGAGCCAAAACAAAAAAATGAGCCCCCCAAGAGAAGAAAATCTAAGTCTTAGACTCATCTCGCCATCTAGAAAACTGGCCTAAAAAGGTCCATAATAAACGTTTTTACTCATAACTTGTACATTTTAAGCCAGTGATAATCTGTGAGCCAAACAGCATGATTAATTTATTCTTACCAAAAAATGTAATCTGACAAGGAACACAAAATGCTTACTATTATATAGGCCATGTGTTTCCTATCCTTCAGAATATTTTGCCTGCAGTGAAATTAATGTATTAATTAATGTTAAGTAGTGAAATAAAATAATGAAATGTTATTGACACTGTGTTTCACTAGGGGGTGCTGCAGTCCTCTTAGAACACCATTTCCCATACCCCTGGTTTTTCAATGCAAACCTACGAGCTAAAATATTATGTAGTGTCAAACTTGTACCAAGCCTTATTATAAACTAATAATTTTTTGTGGAAATGATACAATATCTGGGATTACTGTTTATTTGAACAGCTGTCATTTTTGAATATTAATATGCTAGTATCAGTGGAAATGTAAAATGATTTAAACGTAGTAGTAGTAATAATAATAATATCATAACTTGACAAAAACTTGACCTGACCTCTATGCAATTGTGAATATGTATAACAGAATATACAACAATGTCCAGAACTCACTCACTCACTCATCTTCTTCACTTTATCCTGTATTCAGGACCTGGAGCCTATTCCAGGGCTTAGGGCACGCGGGCACGAGGCAGGGTACACCCTGGACAGGGTGCCAATCCATCACAGGGCACACACACATACACTCACTCATTAACACACTACGGGCATTTTGGGAATGCCAATTAGCCTAACCTGCATATCTTTGGACTGTGGGAGGAAACCAGAGTACCCGGAGGAAACCCACCAAGCACAGGAAGAACATGCAAACTACATGCACACAGAGACGGGAATTGAGCCTGGCCGGGAATCGGACCCGGACCCTGGAGGTGCAAGGTGACAGTGCCAACTACTGTCACTACTACACCACCGTGCTGCCCATATCCAGAACTATATGGCAAAAAATTATAATGTCAGTTTAAGATAGCACCATTTGGTTAACTATTTGAAGAAATTTAGACTCAGTGTCACATCTTTCATGTCTTACTGGATAAATATCGGAAAGAACCAATTGGACAAGACCCTTACCATTCAATTTCATTTGCTGAATGAGATATTTTTGGCATGCAATAAAAGGGGACACGAGTCAAACTGGGACTTGTGAAGAATTTTTTTTGTGAATTAAGGTGTATGGTGCACAGTTTGGTGATGAGACTCTTATACGCAGTAAAACATTTGAATGCTGCAAACATTTTAAAGAGGGCCTTATGCCCATGAATGACGAGGTGATCTTGGCCGAGGTGGCTTAGAGCCCCTGCAGTCATTCCCATGAACCTTCAGCAAGTCGAATGGCTGATTTTTAAATATTGGTGAATAACTTGATGCCAACTTGCAAAAGTAGATGCATCAGTCTGTAGGACCTGTACACACAATCATTCACGAGCACCCTTAGCACGTTACAGGAACTCGGCTGCGAGTTATTGCCACATCCCTCGTACAGCCCTGACCTGGCTCCAAGTTACTTCCAAATGTTTCCCAGAAGTTCCTGGGAGGCCAGTGTTCAGATGTAAAGCAGGCAGTCCAATCATGGCTCTGGGGTACTAAGAAACCTTTTTACCTTAATGGTATCCAAGCACTAGTAAAGCGCTGCATTAGTGTAGCAGGGGATTAGATAGAGAAATATTTTTAATCTCATTACTGTGTTATTTACTCATTCTGTTATTCTGCACAATCAAAAGTCCTGGTTTGCCATTTGAATTTTTTACTTCTTTAGAGAACAAGGCAGCATCTTAGAGAGAAAAAGATTGTATAAACATTTATCTGTCCATAACAGACAACAATTATGATATTCCTTTGTACATTCATGTGTGTATTCAGCCAGTAAAGTGCAGATTCATGCTTTGTTAGACCTGAGAGAGCTGAAAGACAGAGAAAGAGCAAAGAGGTTGTACACATGGATAAAAGACAGAAACTATACAGTTATCAAGCCACTTTTTAAGAATATACAGGAGCAGTCAAATGTTTGTACACTTCTCCTTATTCAATGTTTTTTTTTTTATTTCTACATTCTAGAAAAATACTGGAGATTTCAAGATGATGAAATAACATACTGGGATTAACATATAAATTTAATTGCATATACTGTCGTATAAGTCCAAACTTTTAACTGGTACTATATTTTAACTGGTACCAAACTTTTAACTGGTAGGTGTATTTTAAATCAACATCGGTTAAGCCAAAAGTGGAACATACAGTATTAGAAAAGTTCAGAAGCTTTCATTCACACTAGTAACATGGGGGTGCACCCTGTTGCGATTGCACTGAAAGAGCCAGGCTCCCTGCATTCCCCGGTACCGCTTGGCCAGCAACACATACAGCACAGGATTGACACATGGGTGCAGGTACTGTAGCACTGTGCAGGTAAAATAGAACATCTCCCAAGCTTGGCCGTGACTGTAGAGACCCAAATACACACACAGCTCGAGAATATAACCAGGCAGCCAGCACACAGAGAATGTCCCAGCTGCCAGAAACACCATAAGTGAGGCTCGCCGCGTGTTCCTCGCACTGGTCATAGACATCACTGGGCTCTTGTGGAGAAACCGAGCCAAGCGCACATAATTTACAGCAATAACCAGCATCGGTATTAGGTAATACAAAACAAACTGGCTTAATATGACTTGATAGTGGTGCTCTTTGATGGTCGGTAGACAGAAGGTGAAGTTGGTGAGCCCTGGGCCAAGGCGTTCTTTAGTGGCAAAAATCCGCAATGGCAAGCTGATGAAGAAGCTCAGACCCCAGGCAAGGATAAGCATCAGGACAACCAGGTCTGTAGGAGGCGGGTGGTAAGGGTTGGTGATGATCATGGCTCGAGCCACCGAGACAGCACATAGGGAGTAAGTGCTGGAAGCCAGAGAGAAAGCCAGCAGGAACTGGTAAATCTTACAAGATGTGTCGCTTAGAGGCCAGGAGAAATTGATAGCTGAGTGCAGAGTGAAGGGGATGAGAAGCAGAGTGAGAAAGTCAGCCAAAGCCATGCTGAGGATCAGAACATCCAGGCGATTCTTGCGTAGGGTGTTGTGTTTGGCAAAGAGAGTGAACACTAACAAGTTAGCACCGAAGCCCACACCCAGGATCACACCACAGGTACAGGCGAAAATCACACCGTAGTGATTACTGAAACCCTGCAAGTCAACAGCTTTAGTATTTAACTTTTTACAAATATTTGCTCACAAATTAATTCTAGTATTTATACTTTGCATGACTAGTAACATTATTTATCCAAGTTACTTACCATAGTAGTTCAGCTCTGGAGAAGCCTGTGCTTCACTAAACATCCATTCAAGGATAAAGTTCCAAAAGTACCGTTACAGTAAAATAAAATGTGCTGCTGTGCTGTGAAACTGGTGTCATCATCTTAGATCTCAGGTGTAAGAGATGAGCCTGCCCATCAGGATGTTCAGGCAGGTAGCAATTGATTGAGGGATATTTAAAGAGGCAGAAACAGCTTTATACCAAAAGGATGATATTACCTATACAAGGCCAATACAATAAAAATAAAAATACATCATAAGTAAATACCTTCACAATTCTTCAAAATGTTCAGACATAAGTTTAAATTGTAAGCTTTTAAATCGTCCTATAATACGCCCTATTAAAAAAGCATCTGAATGTGGAATACTGGTGATTTAAGTGCCTTTGAACATGGCTGGTCTGAGGATTTCCAAAACTACTGAGCCTTGGGTGCCCATGATCCTCTCACCAGTTTGTTGGTGTATTGTGGTTCTAATGCCATGTATATATAGAAAAACAACAAGTATTCAACACCTCTGGGACCTCCTTCGAGATTTTTGAAAAATCATTCCAGGTGACTACCTAATGAGCCTGACTGAGACAATACCAATAGTGTGCAAAGCTGTGATCGAAGCAGAAGGTGGCTATTTTAAAAAATTGAAAATAAAAATCTATGATTAGATGATTTTTATTATATTTTACAAAAAAAAAAACTATAGAATTAAAAGAGGGGGTACTAACCATGGAACATGCCTAATAGTATGTATTATGGGTTATATTCCAGGGATTCATTCTGCCTCTTGCATCATATAACCAATTCTTCTGCAACGATGAATTGATTTGCACAAAGCAATATCCTTTCCGCTGACAGACGGTTATCACTCTCTTCTCTAACTCCTAAAATGCTCAGGATGTTGACACAAGGCCACATTATCATTTGCTTCCATTTAAAATGTATTTTGGTGCATGACTGTTTCCACTTCATTTGCACATTAACACCGATATGTGGTGTCCAGCATGTTAAACATGTGAAATGGAAACTATACTATACATTATGCAACTAAATTATGGACTTGGAGTATGGATATTTTTGTATCATTGATATTTTTGTATCATTGATATTTTGAGGCCTTCTAGCATGGACATTTTGTCATGAAAACATCATACCTCACTTTTTTACATTATGCTCATTTGTTTTATTGATGATGCTGAAATGGAAAGCTTAACAGGTTTTTTTTATAACAAAAATGAAAAACAAAAAAGTAAAAAAGTATCAAAAGAAAACTGACATACAGAAGCGTAGCACAGATTTCTAAAGTGCATTGTATGAAATATGTAGAAAAGAGCAGCATTGTGATACCTTTACAGAATAAATACATCATTCTAATTAAATAAATAAAAAGGGATATGCTTGCTTACTGTAGTACATGAAAATGCCTATGACTTGTTTTTTAATATCATATCAACAATGGATTTTTAGCAGATGGCACAGCGGCACAGCGTGTACTGATGAACCTCACAGCTCCAGGCTTCCTGGTTTGATCCTGAGCTTGTGGTACAATCAGTTTTGTATGTTCATTTTATCCAGTTTTTCTCCTATCTCCCAAAAACGTGCCAAAGTCAGATTGGGTAGAATAAATTGCTCATATATATGTGATTGTGTGTGCATGATGGCCAGTGATGGACTACCCTTCCTCTTTTTATTCTTCAGTTTTTGGAAACGCTGGCACACTGACCAGAATTAAGCAATTACAGAAGATTGATAAAGAATGAATGAATGAATGAAAATACATATTTATAACTGTATATTGAGAAGTAAAATATCAGAAATATCAGCATTCTTAAAGATAAAATAGTACATTTATGTAACTGAGAGTGAGAGAGTGGATGGGACAATAAATGATACTTATAAGTCAGTGTTTAGGAGGTTTAGACGGCCATGGTCCAGAGTATTTGATAGTGTCATCGCATCTTATTTCACAGTCAGCTTCTCATTTGCTGCCAGTTGCCCTGCTTAGTGAGGTCTTAACGCTGCTTGGGCTTGTAACAAGCATGGCCGTCTTCTTCGTTTATTGCTCTCTCTCCACTTCCCCAAACATACCCTCTTCTTTCTTTTAGCGGCAGCTGGCTGCTCTTTGTTGGTCTCCTGTGGTAGGGTGTCGATTGTGCCTGCGCTCTCTATCTGAATGTTCAAAAGAAAGTCCTTGGCATCTTGAGCACTCCAGGTTACATGTTGGATGTTGGCTCCACTGCTGGACGGAGGTTCCCACACATTGGCAGTGTTTGCCTGGTTAAAAAGCTCCTGCATCAAGAGTAGTCTTCCCCTGTCCTGCAAATAACGTCCTCGGTCATGCATAAGTTGGGCGTGACTCACTGACCGTCTCCTAAAATGTTAAAAACAAACTGATTTATTATATCAGCGTGAGCTATATTTTTTCCATACAATATATTATTGAGAGCAGAAAGTTATTCAGTTATTTAGTCTTTAGATTTTTCTCTTGGTTTATTGTTATTGTGTTCTTTGCTCTAGTTCTAAGATGCGACTCAAAATTTCCCAAGTGCCAACATACTTACTGAATGAAATGTTTTATATGATATAATGATTTTTTGGACATTTTTGTACAGCTATGTTCTTGTTTTTGTATGTAACTCTACATCAATAAAATACGGTAATACTAAACCATACAAACATTGCTCTTTCAATTTTCCCATGTAAGAACACACTCCTGAGTCTTATTTAGTCTCCTCTAGGATAGTTATTCTAATGCTGCAAATTTGCCAAGATTCCAGACCAGGTCATTTCACCAGGAAACAGATTAAAAGTTGAGTTCAGAAACTGCCCCCCCTCCATGTCAAATGAATGTTCCCATTGGAATCTGAACTGTAAATATTGTGTTAGGTGTGGTTAGCGCTCTCAACAATTATGTTTATTTTTAATCAACAGTGTATTTACAGGGCTTCAACACATACATTCTGTTGCTGAGAGCATGTATGGCTTGCCCTTGGACAGGTAAAGGGATGCTTAGTAAGAGCACAGCAAAACTCCACTGCCTTAGCATCTTGCTCGTCCACAAAACTCTGCAGATCCTCATCTGGAAAAGAGTCAGACTACAGCTAAATATGTTTCAAGAAAATAACATTTTGTAGCTGAACAGTGGAACAGCTCTCTTTAACAGTATTGGTGATCACGATCCCATGACTGCCATAATTGTAAACGCCAATGCTTTAATACTTGTGTATATTTTAATAATAATAATTATATAATTATTAATGATACAATATGTAGTGAAATGCAAAGACATAATAAATGTTTTGTTTCTCAGTTTATATCTAATCACAGTCAGAAATTAATTTGTGTAAACTGGTATATTTAGTTAAATATCTAATATCCAAGTGTATCTATCTCAAATACTGGAAATAATATAGAATCATTTTAATAAAATCCATTTTCAGATTTTAGTTGATTAAGCAGCATGAAAAGCTTTTTCATTGAAAAACATACCTGTTCTCTAGCAGAGTAGTTCAGTGTGTACCGCATCTCATGACCATTTTGCTGAACCCCATACATGTAGCCACAATCCGGCTAAACATGTCTGATCACATTAGCTCTTGGCTGAACAGTGATATATCCAAATGTAGATCGTTCAGCAATCAGTAAGCCAATCTCAATTGAATTACTTTTGCCTCCAGATGTGTGGTGGAGAACCTGCTGGCGGCTCACACTGTTGAATGGGATTTATGGCACTATGGTCTAAACTGTGGGCGTCTCTGATGCTCTCCAGTGGTCCACCAAACAAGTCTAACAGAATGAGTGAGGAAAATAAGAGAGAGTGCTCTGTACTCCACTTTGACCGTGTGTGTGTGTGTGTGTGTGTGTGTGTGTGTGTGTGTGTGTGTGTGTGTGTGCTAGTGCATGTGCGTGTGTGTGCCTGCCAAAATGTATACCAGACTGACACCACACACACTCTGAGAAACTCCCAGGCACACACCTTCAGTGGAAAGAAGTTGGCTCACAGACTCCCAGAGAGGGGAATAGGGGAACACTAAATAATGGACAGAAGAGGGCAAGTAGCTGAAACCTGTTCCATTAAAGTTCTAGCATTTAGACTCGCTTTTAAGTGCTCGTTTGATCTCTGGTTTATTTGGATTTCAGAATTACTGTTGAAATTGAATTAATATCAAACCTTGATCAAGTTCATTACCATTTCATTTCAGGAAATCAAATTGTACTCAAGTCATAAATAGGTTGAACTGAAGCAGATGTGGAGGTTTGGAGCCAGAGCTGGTAGAAAGGTGAACTGACTGAGCAGAGAGAACAGAGACCCCCTTCCTTCCCAATAGATGTGCAGAACTGGGTGAAAAAAAGCAAACAGTGTTGGCTGACCACTGTCCCAGGAGATCCTAACCATAACCTCAGTGAAATTCAGCATGTGGGTAGGTCTCCTGCCCTACTAAACAAACCTCATAGCCATTTAATGGTTAGGGTGGTTTTTTGAAAAACACACAATTCGGTAACACTTCATTTACTTATTTATATAATGTGTTAACATACATTAACTCATTAATCAATGTTAATGGACTCTATCTGTGGAAATACTTAATTTCATTTCTGTGTGTCAAATAACTTATTTTGATGATGACTTCACCTAAGAAAAGTGTGTCTCTGAATTGCTTTTTTTCTTTGTTACTTTATGATTCACTTACACATTCATTTACTGACTTATCAATCCCTTCCTGCCATTCAAGACAGCTTTTTCTATTCTTAATCATAGCCGATCTATTAAATATTGTCACCACTGGCTCCAGTATTACCAGATAAGAACAAGAGAGTAAAATCCTCTTACTCATTTTCCAGGCTGCTTTATCCTGTATATATAATGGTCATGGGGGTCCTGGAGCCTATCCCAGGACCTTGAGGGTGACAATCCAACACTCACGCGCTCATCCCCACACTAAAGGCAATTTAGGAACACCAGTTAGCCTAATCTGCATGTTTTTTGGAGTGTGGGAGGAAACCAAAGTACCTGGAGGAAACCCACCAAGCATGAGGAAAACATGCAAACCTGGGTCCTGAAGGTGCAAGGAGACAGTGCTAACAACTAACCCACCATGCCACCATACAATACAATACAATCCTAATATATTGGACAGTTGTACCTTTTACATATTTATACTGTTTTGTATCTCATGTTATTATCTCACACAACAAGCACATTCTTTTTTTCATAAAAGTATGTGCTAAATGCCAGAAATGTACATATGACTTGTGGAGGATCTCGCCCGGTTAAGCTGTGTATGTATCAATGACACAATGAACGGAAAGTACTTGACTATACCTGGTAAAGATTCCTCAATTTAAGTGGTGAATGTCACTTTTGTCATTTCTAAGCAGGAATAATGTCTAACAAGTGTTAAATACGTTTTTCTCTATCCCCACTGGTCACATCTCATTAAGTATATTCTTATGCTCTTTGCCCATTTATAGCTTGTTCTGTTCTATAAACACGCATATATGTGACATACAGATTTTCTCTTGGCAGCGTAATATGCATAGAGCAGTTTAGCGTCTGTGACTCCATGGAACTCAAAGTATAACCACAGGTAATTGAACCCCATGACCAAGAAAAGCCTTTTTTATAGGAGAAAAACTCTGTGGTCAGCTCACTGAGACAAGTAAATGAATAAAATGTGTCATTTAACACCCTCTGTGTTACCCCATTGACCACTGGCACTTGACCCTCTCAGCACTTGGACAAACTCTGATACAGCACCTGCACTAGATTAATTCGTCTTTAGAACCAGCTTTAAGTGAATGATATGTCCCTTGAAAAAGAGCATAGCTTTGGTCAACCAAACCACCCAGTATGCAATCTTGCTGTGAAATTATTAAGACTGATGTCCCCAGCAAGGCCAATATTTTTTGTTCTGCCTCTGAACGTCGGCAATTTATCATTCAAACATCCCACTGGTTTGTGTTGTGTAGGTACTTTTGGACCTCAGTTCAGTGGGTTTGATTTTGTGCCAGAGACAACATGGCCACCTTGCCAATAGACCGTTTAGAGCCCAAGCTGTGAATGCTTGTCTGAGAGTTACAGTAAATCCTTCTGCTAGCAGCACTAAGAAGTTTGGAAACCTACAAGGTTGCTGTGCCCACCTTCCCCAAACCTCCCACCACCTTTCTGCTTCTTGAATCTCACTTCTATGTTCTAACTATTTTGCTCTTTACTGAGCACAAATTATCAATTAACTTCATATGGACATATTGTCGTTCTACATAAAATCTAGTGAGTCAAGTGCGTCAATCTTAACGGGTACTGGAATTCAAAATTTGTTGTACAACTTCATAACAAGGACCCTGTTTCCAGCGGTAATAAATAGAATCAAGTAGCAAGTATTGTGTTTGTTTTGTGCATGGGGAAATTTGTAACTTTTATTAAAACCACCTTGTTTCTCTCTCTCTCTTTCTCTCAAGGTGTGTGAGCAATAACACCTATATTAATTCTCATTCACTCTCACTTATCATCTATACCTCTTTATTCTGTATAAAGGGTCACGAGGGGCCTGAGCCTATCCCAGGAGACTTAGGGCACGAGGTGGGGTACACCCTGGACAGGGTGCCAATCCATCGCAGACCTATATTAATTATTACGTATTAAATATATTAAATTAGAGGACTGTTGTACAATACTTCAAATGTAACTTTTGCAGTTATGGACAATTTTTATTTTATTTTTATCAGAATGTTTTCAGAAAAAAAAAAGCAGGTGCCATCCTATGTGGTCTGTAAAAAATAATTCGGTGGTGATTGAACCACATGCACAAACATGTCTTGATATTATCTAATCGTCTGGAGGGAAAACTCTTCCAGTAAACGGCTGGTTTGTTTAGCAGCCTGCCATCCAACCATACGTAAACTATGCAAATATTGACTTCATAATGAAGTGCCCCATCTCTACTAATTAATTCAGTGCAATAACATAACTCAGCACAATAAATGTGTAAGAAGAGCATTCTTAAATCATCTACAATAATATGCAAAATGTTGAAAGCGGATAGGTGAGGTAAATATCTAGCTTTGGCGGGTGGGGGGGGGGGTCATACATCATAGGTGTTACAGGTTCTCGACCTCATCTGCTGTTGTTGAGAGGGGAGGGGGGCTGAAGAGAAGTCTGGGACACGGCACACCGGAGCTGTGTGTGCTGCCGCACAGTAAGGCCTTTTGCTGGCTGCCATGGCGTTGGCGACCGCAGAATTGCAGTGTTTACTTTAAAGCTGGTGCATAAGAGAACAGCAGACCACCGGCACTCGCCACCCGCTGGGCCCTGGGCAAATCCTACGGCTCATCTTTGTTGAAAATGGCTCAGGAACCTGTTGCCTGTACAGGGCCAAGCTAAATTTAGCAACAAACTGAAAAATCTTCCTCATTCTTAAATAGCAGTTTCCATTGAGAGAAGGATTTACTAAAGTAACAGAACAGGCTAAGGAGACTATTTGCTTATCTCTAATTACCGTTCCCTGTTACAAAAGAGAAGATTTTTATATTTTATTAATCAATCCATACACATCTCTGTGGTACAGAACATGTTTTGAGAGATCAAATATTAAATTCTAATGTTTGTACGCTCTATACCAACAACACTTAAATGAACCTCATTCTGAAAGAGCATGTGGTTAATCTTATGGGAAGGGTTTTAATATTTGCCTAAGTCAGCAACAGTTGAGGAGAAATGTTAAAAACCGTATTCAAGCATAATGACTCCTACAATCATGGCATGTTGAATCAATCAGCTAAGTTGACTGTTGCTGTGTAGTCTTTATAAGCCAGATCCTGTTTCTTGGGAAAGTAGGACGGTTTTGCTGGTAAAGGTAATTGTGCTTGGCATCATGAATGAACACTTTGTGCCAAGCTCTGTACATTGGATCTCCGATGTGGAATTCCAGCGATAACAAGCAATAGTTACAAAAACGGAAAGCGGAAAGGTAACACAGTAGGTGGGCAAAGGCATGGGATTGCACCTATTCAAGGTGCTAAAGTGATCTGACAAAGTTCACACTGCTTTTGAATGCAACCCTGTATTGACATGAGTTGACCTTTATCAATATCTGCCAAACAAAACAGCACGACGGCTCAAATAATAATTGGTCAAATAAATGGAGAAGCTGTTGGCACACGATTCATAAGGAGGTGGGCTGCCAGGGTTCGGGAAGGGGCGTCTCACTTTCCTGCAGTGAGAGATGTTGACATCGAGGTGTGTGTCCTATAAGTACAGTTTGGACTGTCAACAGGGGAATATACTGTGCAAAGGTTGCAGGATAGCTTTTTCCATGCCAGGACAAACCTATTCAACTCATGTGAAAAGCTACCATCTTAGTCTGGCCTGACACCAGTGGCCCAATGGTAATTAGTTATGAATAACATCCTTTGAGGAGCCTGTTGCTTTAGAGTTTGTCAAGAATAATGTCCTCACTTCTGGTTTTGCCCCATAGTAGAGCTAAGAGAATATTGAGTATCACTCCCACCTGAGCTACCATCCAGCAGCTCTAATGACCTCACAAAGAGAAGTGAAAATTAGATTTATGTCATGTCACTACCTTGGGATGATGGCTATTACATAGTGACGTTGGGATAAGTTCCACAATAGAATATCAAGAATCTTATTTAAAAATTGTTTATGAAATATTAAAAATCAAATGCAAAATCTTTAAATTAACATGTAATTTGTGATGTAATTAATTTAGTAATGACTTTTTAAGTTAGATGCACCAAAAATGAATGATTATGGTTTCCCTTTTGCCTCTTCATTATGGATTCCTCTTGCCATCCAAAATAGAGATACATTTTTATATATGCCACATGCCTATTTTACTGTACATGGGAAGGTGTAATTAGGTTTTACTTTTGACTTGTCATTCAGCTGTGTATTACGATATCTTAGTTTAGATGAGTGTAGCGACGGTGTCATTGTACTGAGTTAATTTGTACTATTTCTGGATACCATCAAAAGCACACATTTTACAAATTTCCATTTGATTGCATTATAGTCTTTCTTTTTTTATATGCAAGATAATATTATTTAACAAATTTCTACAAAATATATTTTTTTAATTCTTATGACAGGAGAACATGGTCCTGATCATACTGCATGGTCTGTCATACTATGTTTTTATTTTCATTTTTTATAAGAATCAACGCAAAAAAAAAAATCTGCTATCAACTATTTTTTTATATTGCTTTTGTTTATTTAAAAAACACTTCATATTATATACACAATAACTAATAAGTGCTCTGTGTCCCTTCCTGATGGAAAGCTTGATACTTTTAAAGCACTACTGCCACCACGTTATTGGAAAAGCCATGTCAGAGTGCCCGGTAAAGATTAAATGCAGAATTTAATGTGGTTTGCGGCAGAATATAGGCATCAGCTCTATAAGTTATAGTGCTACCCTGAATATACAGTATCTGCCAGGTCAGAGAGGTGTGCCACCTAAAACCATGCTCATAACCACAGTGAACTGGAATGCAAAAATACCAGACAGTGGTCAGAATCAACACCCAGACACACACTTATATTCTTGATTCATTGTGGATGTGTAGGCTGTGAAAGTGAGTTGTGAGGCACTGAGCCCAGCAAAGTGTAGTATTTGGTCAAAAACAAGCAGTGGAATAAAAAAAAATAAATACTGTATACATATTCCAGTGACAACTCTGCTCAGACCCACATTTAACCTCTAAGTGTTATGTTCAAACATTACACTATTTATTTTTAATTTTGCTATACCTAGAATTACATTTATGACCGTGCCATATGACTCATTATTTCTTCTAACCACAGTTTCTGAAATGTCAAAATATGTTAGCAGCTTTTCAAAGGTAGTTTAAAAGATTCTTGTGATACTAATGACTACTCTTCACCTGTCTCTTCAGACTGTTTCAAAGACTTGACTTTTATGTACTGTAATACTAAACTCAGTAATGTAAAAACACAATTTTATAATACAATGTGCTTTTGTTCTTCTCTTCTCCTTAAGCATACACAACATAAAACAAATGAAGGGATAGTTAGTGCAATTGACATAAAACACATAAACTCTTGGAACAGTAAAAATTTATTAATATGGTATTTGTATGAATGCCAGTTTATTTATATTTTAGTGCTTATGAGCAGTTTTAAAGCAAATTCTCTATGGTATCAAGCATGCATTCATCTACAGGAACTGGTTTACAGCATTGAATCTGGATCCTATATTGGAGTTGGAAAGAAATCAGTGAACCCTGCGGTAACCCACACATCCACCACATCCAGATCCAAGGGATGCTCCAGACAAAGAAGTCTAATCCACGGAGGCCCCACGTCTCAACCTACAGCCTGCTCTAAAGGATACTCTGCCAATGTCCCAGTGCCAGACTCCTCAACACACCACCAGAGGCCCTGCAGAGTCTTGCCCCAAGAACCAGAACCATCACAGTGGCACAAGGGTAACCCAAAACCTAGGTGCTTATGCTTGTCCATTAAATCTGATGATGGTGTCTACTTCAAGCAGTGAGTTTTCTAATGACTGAATATTACATTTGTAGTGTTTTGGAATGTCTTTTTTTTTGTTCTTGGGTCTTATATCTTTCAGGTTCTGAGATTGGACATCATCCTTGTCAATCTCCATTGCCAGCGTGATGATGATTCCTTTTCTGAACTAATGGGATGGCCCAGTGTAAGAGCCCGGAAGTGAGCTCATTTTCAACTCACAGTGCTGAGACAAGGTTAATATGCCTGATGGCCTAAACAAAGCAACTCGTAGAGTGCTAGTCTGTATAAAAGCACTACTAGTTAGAAGCAGGACCTACAGTAATATTCGTATTTTTGTTTAGTTAGTTATCGTAGTTAGTGGGCATTCTATGGCCAAGATTTGTTTTTGTTTCTTTTGTTAGATTAGATTGGTTCGACATACCACCTCCGCTCACAGCTCTCTCTGTTGAGTTTATCAGTGAAACGATTGTATATAATTTGTAAATACTGTTTCTTTAATTATTTTAATTTTGGTTTCCACTGTTACTAATGAGCAATTAGGTGTGATATTTTGACTTTTCCATTAAAGTTTGCTAACGTTCATTTCACGTCTTGAGTTTGCTTTATTACATTTATAGTAACATCCCTTTTTGAAGTCGGCTTCCTATTTCTCTAGACGTCAATAACGAGAGTAACAACAGAATAGGAAACTGTAACAATAACCCCATCCTGGACCCACAGTATCTAGAAAAGATCTAAGAACAGACTAGAAGGCCTGTGAAGTCTGGAACAAAAGCACAGTCATGTAAATATTGCAGTTAAGGACCCAAACTTTATGCAGCTTGGCATTTTCTTAGAGCCTCTTGATGTTGAAGAGATTAACATCTAATCTGAAGTTGCCACACTGCTACTATCCTTAGTCTCCTTACAGAGAATGTGAGTGAGGCACAGAAGAAAGATGTTAAAGAACACTTGTTTTAGCCTGACTCCCTACAGGGAAGGTGGCAGATTCTTGCCATCCTACAGTCATCCAAGCATTCATTCCATCATGAAAGTAACGGATAAAGATGTTACAGATTGTTACTTATAGTAGGTTTCTCTTCACAGGGTTGAAGATTTTAGAGAGGTTAACGAAAGCCATAAAACGGTCCTGATGTTGCTCCAGGCACTTTTATTGAAGCTTCTGTGAAGTGAAAATCATGTTGACTATGCTTTTATTTTTACGAAAATTGTCTGTATCACAGTGTAGCATTGACTCTGAGATGTTGACGACCAGACTCCAAAGCATCACTTTAGCCAGGACCCCCTGTTGTTGCCATAGATTGTCATGCACACTTGGTTTTGATGCAGTCATGCAGTGATGTATGTATAGATGTAGAGATCCCCTCCCTGCTATGGCAGTTCTGCAGGTATTTGGTCAGGACCAGGTAACTTGTCTCTGAGTGAATGAACAGCTGATGGAACCTCCATTAAGGTTCTGGATGAGGTTGTGAGTTGGAGGATGTTCATGCCGTACATTCATTATAGTGGGGTGTGCATCAGTATCCTGATTATGTAGGGTTTGAAAATGATCAACCAGCTTCAGCAGGATGCTGTTCTCATCCTTCAAGACTGTTATACAATTTCAGGGGGATGATGGAGTGTTTTGACTTCACTGTAAAAGTTATGCATTTTCATCTGCAAATGATTTCTCAGCCAAGGAGTGACAAAGTCATTTATTGCACCTGTGTTTTCCGGGCGGCTGCAATCTAGTTGCCTCAGGTTGGACCCATGCTTTTGAAGAGGGGCACTTTATTATGGACCTTAAACATGATCATGTGGTGGTTTGTCCAACATTCTGCATATGGCATGGGTTCCAATATTTTCTCTGATGTCATTTCCTCTTACTTTGATGTAATCAATCAGGTGGCAGTGCTTGTAGCACTAGAATATGGTGAAAGATGGTGGTTATGTTCGGGTTGTGCTCAGAGCAGAGAATAAGTAATCTTATGCAATTAGAGTTGGCTCCACGAATTCTACTTTTACCAAGCACGCCACTCTATATCCTGTTGTTCTGTCCTACATGGGCTTAGAAGTCCCCAAGCAGAAGAATCTAGGAATGAGCCTCATACAGTAGCTGTTAAAGTTGTCTTTGGCCTTACTCACAGATGACAATGTTGTTGCCTAAGCACTAAAAAGAGTGTGGGGAAAAAAATTCACCTGGGAGATACAAAGTACTGGGTATTTAGTCTTTCACTAGAGTCTTGGTGAGTCTCGGTATTTTGGGAGGCTGCACACTGTGCAGATGCTGTCCACCTGGGGGTATCCTTTTCAGAAGAAGGCATAGACCATCCCTTCCTCTGTTAGTGAGCCTTTACCTAGGAACCTTGTTTCATTTAAAGCAGAAATGTCAACATTATAGCAACTCAGCCCAGGGCTGTTCTCCTATGAGGTCTATCTACAATGAGGCATTATGTGAGTCCAGTATAATCCTTATGTCCCACGCCACCAGCTTCAGGTTGTACGATTTTCTACTTATATTTATTTTTTGACAGCCAAGGTGGAATGGCCAAACTTGTTCTGTAAACTATCCAGGCATGAGTTGAGCTGGCAATTTTTAGGCCACCATTTCCAGGCCATTCCTCAATTGAGATCAGCAGTTCAGTCTCTAAATAGAGCTGCTCAGTCACACAGAGGTCAGCTGAAATCAGCTGCCAGTCAGTCTCAGCTATAAGTGACAATCTTTTCCCATGCTGTTGACATGAAGGGTCTTACCAGAAGCTTCCGGTCCATTCGCTGCCAGACAGGCAAATATGGGACCAGGAAATTTTAACATGACCTGTGGTGGACACCTCAGCAAGGTTTGGCAAGTTTTTAGAGCGCCAGAGGGGTGCACCATCCCCATTAGCACTATCTTCACCATATAGAGGAAAGCCTGGTGGCATGGGTTGACCCAGGATGGCCTTAGCTTTTTACTCATAGCTGGGGCAGTTTTGTCAGGGGGTCATGTCCATATGGTGGTGGGCCTGCATACCATGTCTCCAGGGCCAACAGCTGCTTGTTTAGCCTGGGACTGCAAATGAAAATGCTTGCACACTGTATGTGAGCATTAAACTCCTGAATCATGTTATGTGCACTGCTAAGCCAAAAAAAAAGCCCATGTTTAGATTTAAATAAACAAATATTTAAGTGACTTTGATTAGATAACTACTACAGTGATTAAACTGTTTTGTTTGCAATGATTTTTAACCTTAACTGATGCAGCAAGTACCTTCTTATTTCTTAAACACTTATGTCAGGAGATGCATCCCTTGCAAAAATGAAAAGACATTACGGTGTTTAACATTCAGATTATTGTAATGCATCAAACAAAGAAAACAGCTCAGTAGGTTGCTGTTGAAATTGGGTTAAGAACTACATACCCAGAAGGACAGAGCTGAACTGTCAACTTCATGGAAGAAATGTGGTACAAAAAAATGTGTAACTGGAAATCACTTGCATCATAAAAAATCAACAACAGAAATCACAGATTTAGAGAGCATTTTCACACACAATGCAACAAGAGCTTACAGATAATTGTTTTTCTTTACAGATGGCATGGCCATATTCCAGGACAACAAATGCCAAGATTCATCAGCCTCAAACTGTGAAAGAGTGATTCTGGAAGCATGAGGAATAATTTTTACACATGAATTAGCCATTATTGAAAGTTTATTGGTCTTGCTGGAGAACGCTTTATAAAACAGTTTGACTCTCCTGTCATCGGTATAAGACCTTGGTCAAAACATGATGCAACTTTGGACATTCAAGAGAGAATTACCTAAACCCTAATTACCTATGCCATATGCATGGGCCAAACCCCTTGATGATAGCAGACACCAACAAAGCTATTGCTCTTCCTACCCTGGACAGGTTCATCAAAAAGTAGACACTGAGAACAAAGGTTCAATGTTTACAAAATGAGTGTCAGATTCTGACCATTTCACGTTTTACAGTCTCTTTCTTTTTATATGCTATGATGTGTATGGTATTATAGTATGATGAAAAGGTTCCTATGTCTATAAAACAACACCCTTAGTGTGCTTCCTGACACCTTATGTGGTAACACAATTTCTGTTTATATTCAAACAGCTTGTGTTTGCTAGAATCCTTTTGTTTAACTGAAAATGCAAATGTATCTTGTGCACAGTATGTAACAGAGGGCACCTGGTCAAAAAGGGCAGGGCACACACACTCACACCTTATTCACACACTATGGGCAATTTGGGAATACCAATTAGCCTAATCTGCTGGGTTTTGGACTGTGGGAGAAAACCGGAGCACCCGGAGGAAACCCACCAAGCATGAGGAGAACATGCAAACTCCATGCACACAGACCCTGAGGCAGGAATCAATCCCGAATCCTTGATGTGCAAAGCAACAGTGCTAACCACTAAGCCACCGGACCCGTCCCATAGATACATCGAAAATAAAAAAGGTGACAATTACTTATTTGATTATTGAGAATAATACTTACTTTACCTTGTATTCTATATATACTGTATATATTTATATTCCTTAGACAAGACTTAATAAAGAAAACACAATACACCTAATAATGCACTGTCTGTTTATGATGTGGACTATTTTGCAATAGCTGGGGAAACACTACCTCACCTAAACTTGAAGTTTTGCTGTCTTTGTAGGACAGAAAATCTACCAACGATAGGGCCAGGATTGATGCCACACTCCATCAGCTGATCCCTGCAACATCCAGCTCCTCTTTCTTATACGTCTTTTTTGTAGCTTTCTACAGGTCGATCATAAACTTGATTAACAAATTAAAACATTTGTTAATATTATTTATTATTATTATTAGTTTTGTACCCACATTCACTTTTCCTGATTGACTTCTGTTAGAGATGACCGGTGTAATTTATTTGCCACTAGAGACGGCCTCGGCTGTGGAGTGTTTCTTGTTGAGCGGAGTCATATGCATCTTTCCTGCGCTAACCTACATGTCTTAGGACTGTGGGAGGAAACCGGAGCATGTGGAGGAAACCCACCAAACACAGGGAGAACATGCAAACTCCATGCATACAGACCTGAGGCAGGAAATGAACACTGGACTGAGAAGTGTGGTAAAATATTTTTAATTATTTTACATTTTAGGCATTTGGCAGACGCTCTTATCCAGAGCGACTTACAAAAAGTGCTTTAATGTTTACATCATTGGATACATACTTACACTGGGTTAATATATATTTTATATATTAAATATATGTAATATTATCTTAAATTGCAATAACAGCACTTATTTTACAAATAAGTAAATAAATTACTTATTTAGATATTGATTTGATACAAAAATAGAAAAAATAAATAAATTGTGGTATCTGGCCTTAATTTTTAATAAATTATCTGTAGCTTGGCATAGGGTTTTCAGTGTACAAAGATGCTTGATGTGCTGAGCGTGTGACAAATGAAAAGAGTCATCAACACTAAGCCCTGAAGGAGCAGCAGCAGCCTGTGTTTCTGAGCACGGTGAAGGCCGCCATCTTGAGGAACTTGAGGTTTTGTTTCACACTGACAGCCCTGGGCGAATAAGTAAACCAAGCTATACATTGACGGTTTCGAAAAAGGACTGTAAAAAAAAAAAAAAAAAAAAGACTTTTAACATTTACATGACATGTATTCTGCTATGCTTGTGTCTCTTTACAGTCGTACACACACAATCTAAACGAGTGAAACACTACAGCGTGTTAGAGAAGGTTGCGCGCGCCCCCACAGTTTTACCGAGTCCATTATCGCGCTCTTTGGTGCAGCAGTTGGTCGTCGTTTGCTTTGCACCAATCCCCGATCACCTTACTACAAGAAACTAGCCAATAGGCGCTGGTTGTATTTCACAGTGCCGTATAGAGGCGCGCACGGACCATCGGGATACAGCAAAGCAGTAAAAGAGGTAGTTATTTGTTCTTTCTTGTATATGTATATACCAAGCGAAGCCTCCTAACATAACTGCGTATTTTATTTAATACGGATGATGGGCGGCGGTAAGAAGCCGTGTTTAGGGAATAAAGAGTAATATTAAGTATTTTGCCGCGTAAATCTTTTGAACCTATTCAAATCTGCAGCCGGTTTGACGTTTGTCATCAACAACGGCGCAAGTTAATTAACTCTTCAGGAGGTGTATTCGCTAATGGCTCGCTAATGCGCTTCACTCACTCTAAACTCAACTGGCTTTAAAAAAATTTTTTTTTATTAGATTCGCTTTTGGGCTGGAGACAAGCCGGTAAAGCATGGCGGAATTTCTTGAAGACCCGTCCGTTCTCACAAAGGACAAGCTTAAGAGCGAACTGCTCGCGAACGACGTTCCTCTTCCCAGCGGCGAGCACAGGAAGGATGTGTACGTCCAGCTGTACCTCAAACACCTGACCGCGCTCAACAAGAAACACTCCGCAACCGACACCTTCTCCAGTGACGAAGAAATTACACCGATCATCTCTAACAGGAGTCGGTCGGGAAAAGTGAGTGTGTTAAAAAGAATTTAAAAAAAATAATCAACAAAATGTTTTCATTCGTTAATCGGGCTTATGATCGATCTGTAGAAAGCCACAAAAAAGACGGATAAGACTCGGAAAGAGGAGCTGGATGTTACAAGTCTGACCGACAGCGAATTAAGGGATCATCTGATGAAGTATGGCATCAATCCTGGTCCTATCAGCGGTAGGTTTTCTGTCCTACAGCAATACTTTAAGTTAAGGTGAGGTAGTGTTTCCCCAGCTATTGAAAATAATCCACATTATAAACAGAAAATGCATTATTATATGTATTGTATTTCCTTGTTTAATGGTTATGAGCTTCAAACTGTCTGAAAGCTTTAAACAGTTTAAATAATTTGATCGTCTCAATAATCAAATAACTACAGGGGGAAAAACATCTATTTAGTCATTTCTAATTTTTTCCATTTTCTATGTATCTATAGGGCCCCACTGTGGCTCAGTGGTTAGCACTGTCGCCTTGCACTTCCAGGGTCCCGGTTCGATATCTGCCTCATATCTATCTGTTTGCATGTTCTCCCTGTGCATGCTGGGTTTCCTCCCACATTCCAAAGTTAATTGGCGTTCCCAGATTACTCGTAATGTGTGAATGAACGTGTATGTGTGTGACCTGCGATGGATTGGCTCAATATAATAGCTTTACACTTATACCAAGGACACTTTGGTGTGACAAAAACTAATAGAAGTACAGGATCAAGATTATTAATCACTTATTAAGACCAGATTCAATGAGAAGTTTTTTTTTTTAAGTTGTCAGTGCGTTCAAAAAATGACAGATAGATAAAGAGATAGATAGATAGACAGACATGTTAGTGAGTAAGGATATGGAAAATGAAATCAAAATGTCAAGTGTAAACCACAATAAAGAAACATCCATAAAGACCTTGCTAGAGAAAATAACTAGGGTAAAACTACCATACAGATAAACAAAAACCACCACATTTAGAATAATCTACTTGATTGTTGGTAATATGCCCGTTATTACTATATATCAAAAAAATTAAATGAACCCACATTAAATATCTTGTATCCAAAATTGGTTTAATCAGTCTGGCATAAGTGTGTACAGATTTTTTTTTTTTCACCTGTACATAAATGAATAATTGCTTTAGATGCTTTAAATTGGCCAAATGACAAGCAGGAGTTATCATCTGAGTTTGTTTTTGTTTTTCTTTGTTTTTCTCTCTTCGTATCAGCCACAACTCGCAGACTTTACGAGAGGAGACTTCAAAATCTGTTGGATAAGTTCCCTTTAGAAACCACGCCACCTGAACCTGAGACTGCAGTTCCAGAGACGGTTACTGTGAAGGCAGATGGCAGTCAGAATGGCAACACGCACACCACGCAGGATGAGTACAGCGACAAGGAAGAAGGTAGTAATTTCCTTGGCTGTTCTATATGTTGTTTAAAAATAAATCACTTTTGCTGAGGTTCCTCCTAATTCTTAATGATTTCAGTTGCAGAGTAACAGCTTTTTCAAAAATTAGCAGAAAGGCACCGTGATTGTTGGTTAGCCTCCTCCCTAAATAAAAACTGGAAATGCAAGTTTTTAAACAATGAAATCTAAAGATCTGGCCAAAAACCAGTTTCTTCTCAAACTATTGTACAAATGAATCCTAATCAAATATGGAAAGACTCTAAAAGATCTGCTGACTACAGTTTTGTATTTTCTGGTGTTTTTTATTGCAGAGTTTGAACCAGTACCAGAGCCAGTTCCTGTAGCACCAAAACCTGTGAGGAGCCGAGGAAAAACACCAGTGACCACCAGGACAAGCAGCCGACACAGTAGCAAGGTAAAGTGTGGAGCAAATATTAGTAAATAATCAAGTGCACAGTACCAGTAGTACCACAAAGCTTCTAGAGCTACATACTGTAAACCAGTAGAGGTTTCAAACCTCATCTCTAACATGATGAGAGAGATTTCCAAAGAGTTATTATTTATTGTTGAGTAAGGTGTTTCTACAGAACCAAGTGGACATTACTTAGCTACTGTATGTAGGCAATTTTTAGTTAGGTGTTCTTACACAGGAATAAAGGGTATTGTTGCAAAAGACAGTAAATAAATTTTATTATTATTTGTAAATACATTTGACTGTAAGACAGAGTCCTTTTTTTTTTTTTTTTGATTGTTTGCTTTTTCGTTTGGACATCAATCTGTAATAACCTCTTAAATGATTGCTTATCATTTAGGGTGAGTCCACAATGCCAGTGACTGAATTGACTATACAATTTGTGACTTTTTAGCAGATAGAGACAACAGCAGCTGACGAGCTGTCATTTTCTGTGGGCAGAGGTGATGTTTTAAAAGACATATTCCCTAATGAACCTGCCACACCCACAGGCATCACGTGAGTATAAAAAAATCCCTAGGACTGAACACAACCATGTTTACATTTTGGTTAAGGTCATCTTATTTATCCAATGTAAATAATATGGTTTCTGAAGTGCACACATTTAAAGGTTCAAATAAAAAATAATGCAATATAACAGTAATCCAATTAAATCATTAGTGGCCATGAATTTAGCCAATATCACTGTGTTTATGGGTTTCTTTAGTGTTATGGCTACTTTGTATAAAGTTTTTTGAGTAAAACCTTTACCCTCACACTTTGTGCTACTTGTGTACAGTGCTACCTGTCGGCGGCCTATCCATGGTGCAGCTGGGCGTCCAGCAAAGCCGCTTGACCTCTGGCCAGAGGAATCTAGCTTGCAGCAGCGTGTGTTCACAACCACCAAATCATCACTCACACAAAGCCACAGCACTCCGTCATACGCTCAATCATTCTCTCCACCGTCTGAGCTGCGTCCACACCGTCGTTCCTTCTCCGTCTGGCTCAAACTGCTGGTTTTCCTCCTGCTGGTTGCTTCACTTTACTATCTGTTTCAGAATGTGAGCAATGAGCAGATCGACTCCTGCATTGTCTTCTTACAGGACAAGCTGGTCACGCCTCTCCAAACTGCGATTGGTGTACCTGGCAGGGAAGAGAATTCTGGGAGCAAGTGAATGCATCTTCTCTCAGCGCATGACCTGTCTTTATTCTTAGACTTAAGCCACATCCCCATCTGATGGATTGGAGGAGTAACATATTGGCAGGGTTTGTGATTATAATTATTGCAGTCAAATTTTTCAGTCATGTCCAATTATGTTTTAATTAGTCTTTGAACTGTGTGAATTGTGTTTTTTTTATGTTATTGTTTTTTTTGTCTGTTTTTTACTTTTTGTAGTTGGTCATCAGGACAGGATGAAATAGTGGTCTTTTGTTTTGTAGACTTAAATCATGATGAAACAATTCCCACAATGTTTGCATGTAGTGCTTCTAGACACACTCCATTACAGAACAGATTTGTTTTAGATATCAACAAAATGCTTTTCTAATGGGCATTAGTATGTGTTAATCACAGGAGCTCTTCAGAATGCCAGTTTAAAATGTTGGGGCATGTTAAAAAGTACTATTTTTGTGTGCAGTGGATTTTTTAGAAAAGATTACTGTATGTACATACATTTTTTGCTGTGCTGAATAACTTTTATGTCATCAGGACAGCAAAGATATCCTCTTTGGTAATTGTCTCTTTGTTTCTGTCTCTGTGTGTAGTAGCATGGAAATGTGCCCAAACTACTAGACTACCTGGTCAGTTATACAGAATTGCTTTTAGTGCCACTTGTGCTAGTTTTTCATCAGACCCAGTTTCACAATACTACACTCTCTGCTGTCCTCTCAGGCTGGAGATGTGATATTTTTTTTTATTCATTGATATGACTGATTTTGTATTAGGTGACAACCTATAAGGTATGTTGTCTATATGTATTGTGATGGTGTTCTTGTCAAATTCGTCAAACCTGTCCAAGTCGTCATAACGCAAAATTTAACCACCCTGCCTGCTTTTTTCCCTCCTCGGCAAACACTGTTTCTTATCTAGATGGAATATTTTCTCTACTGCAATCGGAAAGTAAAAAACCTGAAGGTCACATCTGCATCTGTTTGACGAGCGTGAAGTAGTGCAGAATCTTTTAGTTAAAATAAATACATTAACAGTAAACTTTTGTTCTAATTATTGCAAATGTTTTTGTATTTTATTACTTGGATTTTAAAATGTTTTTGCTTTTTAACTGCAATATTTTTCTAAAGTTTTTTTTTTAAATGCCTTTTTAAAGACAAGCAAACAGTTCAGTGGAATGGTAGGTGCTAGTGAATTGCAGAAAACATTTAAGTTTAAGCCTGCTGCCTAAAGGCAGAAAGTGTTTTTTTTAAAATGGAAATAAATTTTGCACAGGCAGCTAATAGAATTGAATGGTTAACTGGACTGTTTCATTCTGGATGAACTGATTGTCTGTCATTTGTTAAATACAGGAATTGTGTGAAATAAAAAATATATGAAAGACAATTTTTTGGTCATTGGTTTAACTGTTTTTCTGTTGGTATGACAATATGGTCCAACTTAGGAATGTGAACCTTTGACTTCTGAGCTGTGTATAGGGGAAAGAATGCCAGAAATTTGAGACTACGTTGTCATTGACTTTAGTTCGACCTTCATGAGCAATAAAAGATGTCTAATCTTTGGGAATTATATAGGTGCGTACAGGATGTGTATTTGACGTTTCCGTTCTGCTAATTTTAGTTCATGTACAACAATTTTTTTTAAAAATGCTTGTATTGCATTGTTTCTATACGGTATATAAAATAGTCTAGTCTTAGTCTAATAAGCTCCGCCTGTGGTCGAATCTGATTGGTCAGGACGGCAGATGACGTGGCACTTCCGCCGCCCTACGGCCGGTTAGAAGGCGCCGATGCGGTACTCGAGTTCTCTATGAGCAGCCGGTAGAGGAGGACGGAGTCGCCATTTTGTGACATTTAAATAGATGCAAGTACCTTTTTTAACCTTAATCTTGGCTTGTTGCGTGATGCTTTATTTATGTTTTCGTAGATTATTTCCATTATTGCGTTTAACTGTTGTCCTTAAAAAGAATTTTTGGTTCCGGAGGCCCTGTATTGAGTGACCTGCCTTACAGGCTAATGCCGAAGCTAAGCTAACTCGACACTGTTTGTCATTGACAAAGTGTAATGTGTAAAATAAGCTAACTAACGAAGTAGCTCTCGATTCCTATAGTTTATTCTACTCAGTGTGCTTGTTTCTTGTTTTTTCGCTTGGCTAATGGTTTTATTTTTGCTTTTTAGCTACCAGCGACATGTACCCCAGTACGCTGCTCCACCTGGCCCGGGCGAATCCCTTCAGCGCCCCGCTGTTCACGCTGCAGAAGACGGAGGAGCCCTCGCGGCCAGCCGCCGATGGACAGACCCGCAGACTGGCAGCAGCTTCAGTGGCTGGTGGGTTGTCGGCTGCAAAAATGGCGAGATTTATTATATCAGTCATGCAGTGATTTAATCATTCCTCCCTCACAGACACCGCTGCTAATCAATATCATTTAGCATAGCCGCCGTTAGCTATTCATTGTCAGCGGTGTGTAGTTAATGACTGCAATTAGTCAAGTATAATGACCCGTTACTCACCACTGCTGTTCTTTCTACTATTTTTGTTTTCAATCGTTGAATTATTGCTTCAGTGGATGTCCATGGCACTGCAGGTCGTAATTAAAAGGTCAGAATATTAGCCAGCTAATGCTAAAAGGCTATTTAGCATGCTAGTTGGCCCGAGTAGATGATTGAGCAATACCATATTTTCCCATCTGCCTCTCTTTAATAGCGTGTGCACGACGCGTTTATAGATGCGTTGGGGTTTAATAGTTTTTCACTCCCTTTTTGTGTCTAAGATTTCAGGCCTGCTGGGAATTTTTATGAAGGACATGGAAGGACACCGATGGGTCATACTTGTGTCTGGGGGAAAGTTCATTTTTCTCACTTACTCGTTTACGGGTATCTTTTAATCTGATATGCAAAGGCAGTAAATCTGAAATATGATTAAATAGCGCTAGAGAACATCGCGTGCTCAGTATCGCGACCTGGGTCACATGACCGGCGCGTGGATTAGACGTATGAATAACGCGCGACTCCTTTCCCACCCGTGTTCCTCTTGAACATCCGCTATACTGCGCACGGGCGTGCAAAAGGTTAAATATTGCGTGATTAAAAGACGATTATATGCTGATCTGTTAAGGAAAAACAAATAGTAATCGTGGTAATGGCAACATATTTTGATGTTGTGTAAACACTTTATTTATCTATGCCCTTTTTTAAATCTCAGATTTAATTATGGCAGTAATGCGTAGTGTTATGTATTTTTCATGTTGTATACTTTTTTCAAGTCCCTATAATTTTTTTTGACCCATGTGTAATTGTACATAAATGTGTGTATGATGTAGATTTAATGAAAGTTAATCATAATGCCTGACAGAATTTAAAATCTGCATTAACAATTGATTGAAAAGTCAGGAATTTTCAAGGGCACAGAATTTGCTTTGATTATGTAATGCCCTTCCTGTGACCTGTCCATCAGTGGAGGTTATGTAAAACATTTGGGTTATCCATTTGGGCAGTTCAGCTCATCAGACATTAACACTTAATTTTTGCCGAACGGTTTATGAACTAAAAATTTACCTTTAGTGTATCGCTATTTCAATAACTTCCGTCAAGACATTGTTTAAAGTGTCCAGTGATACTAATGTCTTGCTTCTCTTCAGAGGGAGACAGCTGTGAGTTTGGCTCACAGAAGTATTTCATCCTGTGTGGCTTCGGTGGGATTCTGAGTTGTGGCACCACGCACACGGCGGTGGTGCCCCTCGACTTGGTTAAATGCAGAATGCAGGTCCGTTTGGGTTAGATCGCTGGAGTCATGTGGAGTGTGTGACCTCGGCACTTACCCAGCATGTTACATTTTGTGTTGTGATGCATGAGCATGTGTGTGTTGTGTTCCTCATATAACAGACTCGGGCAACAGCTGTGAGTTTGGTTCAACAAAATACTACGCTCTCTGCGGCTTTGGTGGCATCTTGAGCTGCGGTATCACACACACAGCTGTAGTGCCCCTTGACTTGGTCAAATGTCGGCTTCAGGTCTGTATTACTTTGAAAAGCAAAAGTTTAGTTTTAGATGGTGGGTATCCATTTTAAGCAGGCATGAACAGGAGAGCTTTAAATAAGCATATTTTATTCATGTGAAAATGTGATCAATACTATTCACACAGACCATATTGGAAAGCTTGGTACATTACCTTAAAGGTTGAATTTGGTTTTCTTCATGCCTTCTTAAAATGTGATTGTTCAATTGGTGTCGATAGTAAATTTAATAAAAAGAACACTAACCAGTTTTTTTTTTTGAAATGCATGTAAATCTCATTTTTAACACGGACATGGTTTGCATTCATCATACCCCAACAGTCCACAGAATGAATGTAACCATTTGTTTCTGTATATGCACAATGAGCTGCTAAACTAAATTAATGCTGTGTTTAGGTGGACCCTGCGAAGTACCGGAGCATCTTTAATGGATTCTCAGTCACAATCAGAGAAGACGGTGTGCGGGGGCTCGCTAAAGGATGGGCACCCACCTTCATCGGATACTCCATGCAGGGTCTCTGCAAGTTTGGTTTCTATGAGGTGTTCAAGATCTTCTACGGGGACATGCTTGGAGAGGTGGGTTCCCCTTATGGCGTAAGCTAGTTTCAATACAAACTATGCAGCCAGATGGCAGTTTGTGCATCACTAGTAGGGAAAGTATTCATGTATAACATTTCGGTGTATTGTCAGATATTTATGGCCCCTTTACATGTTTGTCTGTGCGTTTTTTTATTTATTTATTTATTCTTTTAAATTTCTTGTCTAGTTGGTTGTTTCTGTACATAAGCATTGATCAGGCTTCTAATTCTGTGGTGTTTATTATTTTTTGGTACTATGAAGCACAGTGTTCAAAGTATTACTTCAAAGTTTAATAACCTTGTTCTGCTCAAACAGGAAAATGCCTACATGTGGAGAACCTCTCTGTACCTCGCAGCCTCTGCCAGTGCAGAGTTCTTTGCTGATATAGCTCTGGCCCCTATGGAGGCATGTAAAGTGCGCATCCAGACCCAGCCTGGCTATGCCAACACCCTGAGGGAGTGTGCCCCCAAGATGTATGCCGAGGAGGGTCTCTGGGCGTGAGTATACGTGTTATTTTCCAAAGACTTTTAGGTTCATTAGATTGTCATGCAAAAAAAAATTAGAGACCTGGATACAAGATGTTCTTGGGTAAAATCACTTCACACGTTCCTTAGATCCACCTCTGGGGAATTCTTCACCTTTGGTGCTGCTGCTCTTCTGAGTGTGTCAGCTCCAGGGTGGAGGCTCCCAGCAGCTTTTCTGGCTGTACAGTTGGAGGTGCTTGAGTCATTGGCGTGTGAGAGCAGTCTACCTGCCCCTTCAGCCCAACTGCTGCCCTGGCTCCCATAGTGGACCTTCCCCAGGGTAGACAAGCTGGAGGGCGGACAACAAATACCCCCCTTTCCCACCAAGCAATCATGTTTCAAAAAGCAGGTTAAATGACTGAAATGAATCAAATCCTAACTAGAAAACCGGTTATATCCAATGTCATACTTCCTTATTCAGTCAACTTGATGGCAAAGTTACTTATGAATACGTCAGTTTGTTTGTATGGATATAACTAGTAGCCATCACTGATTATTTAGCTGGACCAAGTCATTTTCCTTGTATTACCCTACCTTGCCTCAGGGTAGCACTGGTTCCATACTTTCTGCTCTAGGTGTGAGCAAGAAAATTTTTAAAGGCTGCATGTTTTTAAAAAAACTAACATTATTAATGTTTATTTGCTAGGTTCTACAAGGGTGTTGTTCCCCTGTGGATGAGGCAGATCCCCTACACCATGATGAAGTTTGCCTGCTTTGAGCGCACTGTTGAGATGCTCTACAAGTATGTGGTGCCCAAACCCCGCAGCGAGTGCAGCAAGTCCGAGCAGCTGGTGGTCACCTTTGTGGCTGGTTACATTGGTAAGCTTGGTTGATCAGACGTGTTGATCCACTACACAGTATTGCTTTAAAAATAACTAAATAAATGAGCTTAAGCGTTCACTTGTGCCACATTTTGCCGTTTTGCATTAATATAGGGCAGATGTAAAGATGCATTTGAATATTCACTGCTGTGGTTTTTACCCTTCCTGTATAGCTGGTGTTTTCTGTGCCATCGTGTCCCATCCTGCTGACTCTGTGGTATCGGTGCTTAACAAGGAAAAGGGAAGCACAGCAGCTCAAGTGCTGAAGAGACTTGGCCCCATGGGTGAGTGCTTTGTGCCCTGTATTATGTAAATGTATATCTGCCTGGGATAGGAATAGTTACAATTGTTTGGCTTTGCAAATTATACAGGAAAGTCTCTTGCTTAAAAGCCTTACTTTTAGTTTAATGTAGTATGGGGATTGTTTTACTTGGACCACATGCTCCTTAGATCCACCTCTGGGGAGTCTTTTAGCTCTGAGTGTGTCAGCTCTAGGGTGGAGGCTCCCAGCAGCTTTTCCGGCTGTACAGTTGGAGGTGCTTGAGTCATTGGCATGTGAGAGCAGTCTACCTGCCCCTTCAGCCCAACTGCTGCCCTGGCTCCCATAGTGGACCTTCCCCAGGGTAGACAAGCTGGAGAGCGGACAACATCAGCGTTATTGTGGAATGAGTAAACTGTTGCTTCTTTCCTCTGACATAGATTCCTTTTGTTTTTTTCAGGTGTCTGGAAGGGTCTGGTTGCCCGTATCATTATGATCGGTACCCTGACCGCCCTGCAGTGGTTCATTTATGACTCTGTGAAGGTGTACTTCCGTCTGCCCCGTCCTCCTCCCCCCGAGATGCCTGAGACACTGAAGAAGAAGTTGGGTCTCACAGAGTAGAGAACTGCTTATTGCCCTGTCCGTCATGTTTTCTATATTTAAGCTCCCACGGCTATACTGTTCCTCCCAGGCTGCTGCTCATCAGGACACTGAGAGGGATTTCCTCCACGTGTAGAGATTTCATTTAGATTATGACTTGAGTAAATTCCATCTGGTTTTAAACTGTTAATAGTATGATTAAAAAAAAAAGAACCTTCGAAACTTAAGGATGCAATACTGTCTTTTCTTATTCTGTTCAAAGGTTATATTGCACATACTCTACTGAACTACAGGAATAACTGATAGCCAGTCTTTGTCCCAGAAGTATTTCATTTCACACAGAGTACAGCAATGCATTATTAGGATATTCATCAACTAAAAGGGGTGAAATAAAGAATGTCCACAATATTATATTGTCTTGAATTGTTTTTATGCTTTGGCACTTGGGGTATTTTTAGTGCTAAAATGTCCAGTGTTATGAGTGAATAGTCTTGGTGAGAGCCAGAAACTGAGGGATGTGGGCACCAATTCGTTCTACTTGGTTTAGAAATGTCCTATTTAGTCTTTGAGTCCTGGCAGGTACAATTTCCTCCAGCTCAAGATGTTGGTTTTATATTCATGAATATATGTTTGGGGTGTCTGGGTTGGTCAGCACCACATGTAAATTATATTCAAAACCTGACCTGGTTTGCTTGGTCCTGCTAAATCGGTCTCCCATGTAAATTAAGATGCTTTAATTTTGATATAAAACAAGAATAGATAAACATTACCATGCTAATAGTCTCTTGGTTTGTGTGTTTAAAAACTTGAGCATATTGGATTTAATTGTTTCCACACCTATTCAATAAGCAAGTTAGAAACTTTCTCCAAAGCAGAGGTTTTTGAATATTAAATATATTAACCACCTCAGTACAGATTGACTTTATAAACTATTTTAGGTGTATATTTTGCCTACTTATTAAAGCCATTTTATTTACATTATAGTCCATTTACATTATTTATAGCCATAACTTTGGGTTCTGATTTAATCCACTGTAACATGAGAACATTGCACATCTATTGAGGTCAAAGGATATGATATATGCATTATACATTACAAATTTGAATGATTTTTCATCTAATACCCTCTTAAACAACTTGCCCCAATTTTTTGATAAATATTTATTTTTTTAATTGTGTCCCAAATTTATGAAGATATGATTCAATGCAATTATGCAAATTATTCTTATCATGGGATGAGCTGCATTCCACTAGTTGTGATAATGGACTGTAACAGCACTGGGTTGTTTATCTATGCATCACTCCACATCCCAGGTGTGCTACTAACCATTAAATAAACTAACTTTCAGGACGCTACTCAATGCTGAGGAGAAGACATCTGCCTGCCAAAACCCACATTCAAAACTAGTGATCGAATGAAGGATTTTCAGTAAGAAAACACATCTCAGACAGCTTATCTCTCCTTAATAATTGCTTCTAAGTCATTCTGAATTTCCTCTGTGTTGTTTGATTTATACAGGGCTGAATCCCACATCACTCTCTAACCCTTAATCATGGGCACTACTTGGTGTATGGAACAAGTGATAGTACACCCTAGCACACTAGCTTCCAATTTAAAGCTTTTTGGGATTTCAACCCGGAGGTTGACAGAGCTGATATTATAAAGTGGAATAAATGTAAATATAAGGATAAATTGGGAAGAATTACAGGACTGTCCACCACCTATATGGTTTATCCGCCTCATGTTAAAAGTATTTTTATCCCTGTTAATTACACTAACTAACTCAGTCACCAGCACTGCCAGTCATGGTTAGTTAGTTGGAATATATATTAAATGAGGATAGTAGGATAATAATAAATGATATTTGTGGAACTGTTAAAAAAAAAAGTAATATCATACTTAAGGTCGTGCTGTTATGCTGAATATCAGCACGGCTGTGTTGCCTTCAGCACCCAGGCTGCCCCTTTGTGCCCACGACCGTATCACAGCCGTGCTGATATTCAGCACAACAGCACTCCCTCTCGTGTGATATTGCTTAAGTGAATTTCAAAAATAATCTAATAGCTAAGTTAAAACTGGATTTTCGTAAGACCGAGTGGTTACCTTAAATAATCAGAGCAGGTGTTACTGGAATAATGTGTCATGGGATTACAGTAACACCATTAGCTGCCTGCAGACAAGGCACAGTTTTTTTTTTGGTATACAGTCATCACAGGAAGAGGCGTGGAGCCAGTGAGACTTGTCCCTCCCCTCCTCTGCCCTCCCCTCCGCTGCTCTCCTCTCACTGTGTCCCTGCAGCTGCTTTGAGGAAGTGTTGCACAGCGACGCCACAGCCGAAACACTGCAGTCACCTGCTCTCCTCTCAGCTGCTCTGCCATGTTGATTTCATGGTGGTATTTGTACCTGGGAGCTCAGAGCATCTACAGGCAAGGCAAGTGTTCAGGTGATGTTTGTGCTGAGCTGCAATGAAGATAAGTGTGCAGATTTTCTGTCCTGAGAGATGAGTGGATTTATGTGTGTCTCTTCCATTGTGTGGGTGTGTCATAGATGTGACCTTGATATAAGGAGACCTGGTGCAGATACCAAATGAGAATTTCCAGATGAAAATGACCTTGCGTGTTAAAAACAATATAAATACTCTACTGTACGCTATGTCTCCATGAATGTCTGGTGATTTTATTAAAATATGTTTTAGTTGATAAACCTTTCCCCATATTTGTGTTTTGGCAAACTGCATATGAATATTGAAAGCTGTTAGTGAGATTTGCCTATTCTTTTTCTATTAAACAGCACATAATGTACACTGCAACAATACAATTAAACCGTATACCAAACAACAGGTGTTCTCTCGGACCCCTGCATGATTATATGCATTAGCAATAAAGTGTGTGATTTCTTTCTTACAGTGCTAAACATGGCATCTGTGCTGCAGAAGCTCATCACCCCTCTTGCCACTGGACCAGCTGAGCCTCCCAGGAACAAAGTGACCGTGGTGGGAGTGGGCCAAGTGGGCATGGCGTGCGCCGTCAGCATCCTGCTGCAGGTAAGACTTGTGGACCTCTGCACTCTTGTATGGTTCTCTCAATACTGGAAGGGCATCCAGCATAAAACCTGTGCCAAAACAAATGTGCAGATCACATGACGTGCCTGTAACAGGAGCAGATGAAAAAAGAACCACCACCACCACCACCACCACCGACATTCTTATAGTTGCATTTTAAATGAGCTCATTTAGCACAGTGCTTCTGAGAGGTGGATCTAGGGACCCGCAGGGTTCTGTGCTGTATAACCTGGGGGTAATTATGTTCTTCAGACAGTCTTCAAAATAACCATCCACCATTACTAAAACTATTACATGCATGTTTAAGATGTGCTAAGGTGGTATGTATTCAAGCCACGTATTTTACATTTGTTAAAATGATCTTTTTCTATACAAGGTATGAGAACCCGTAAATTTAGCAGCCACCCTTGTCCAGAGTGACTCATAGAACGTTTAATCAACTGAAAATTTAATGACATGAAATACTTGTAGAACCTGTAATGATTCATAACTTAAAGGACCAGAGACCGGTGCCGGCTTAGGTAAGTTCTGGAGTCAGAAAGTAAGCAAGTGCATAAGCAAAAGTAAAACAGAACCATCGATACAACCTCTCCCTTTCACTCTGGAGCCTGTCCCAGGCGACCTGGGGAACAAGACGGGATACACCATGTACAGGGTCCCCGTCCACAAGTACACATTTACTCACACACTACAGACAATTTGGAAATGCCGGTTAGACTAATCTCCATGTCTTTGGAGCAAACCGGAGTACCTGAAGGAAACCCGTCAAGCATGTGGAGATCATGCAAACTCCACACACACACACAAACCCAAAGGCACGGCTTGAACCCTTGCCCATGGAGGTGTATGGCCACAGTGTTAACGTCTTCACCGCTGTGCCACCTCAACATAACCTACAACACAAAAAGTATGAGTACAAAAATAAAAGGAAGTACGTTTGCAGGCACTCAGTGAGACGGTGTTAAAGACAAAACCTGATAGAGAAACATGAACATTAGCCAGGAGGTACTGTAGTGTTGCTCAGGGTCTCTGGTTTGATCTTAACTTTGTTTTCTCCATGTCCATGTGGTTTTCCTTTAACTTCTCCAATTTCCTCTAAACTTCCAAAAACATGCCAGAATAACAGGGATAGTTAAAATGAATAATTTACATCCAACCGCTCTGCCGTCTCTTCTATTACTGTGTAGGAGTTGGCTGATGAGCTGGCCTTGGTGGATGTGATGGAAGACAAGCTAGAAGGAGAGATGCTGGACCTGCAGCATGGAAGTCTCTTTTTCAAAACCCCTAAAATTGTATCAGGAAAAGGTAAGAGTTCAACAAATTAGCAGAATTACTACGTGGCTCTAGTTCTGTGAAACCTACTCCCCCACCCACCCACTCTTACACCTGTTCATGCTTCAACAGATTACTCAGTGACTGCAAACTCGCGCATCGTGGTAGTGACAGCAGGTGTACGCCAGCAGGAAGGCGAAAGCAGGCTTAACCTAGTCCAGAGGAACGTCAACGTCTTCAAGCACATAATCCCACAAATAGTCAAATACAGCCCCAACTGCATCCTCATTGTGGTGTCTAACCCAGGTACTCGAAAATGTTTTTGTTAGAGATTCAAAGTAAAAATTTCAATGCAAAACTCAGTAATTGTGTGTGTGTACAGTGGATGTTTTGACCTATGTGACTTGGAAGCTGAGTGGCCTACCCAAACACCGCGTTATCGGCAGTGGCACTAATTTGGACTCGGCCCGTTTTCGGTACCTGATGGCGGAACGACTGGGAGTCCACCCAAGCAGCTTTAACGGCTGGATCCTGGGAGAACACGGTGACTCCAGTGGTAAGACGAGTCCTGTTGTTCCAATACTCACAGATGCTCTTTCCTCTCAGCAAGTTGTACTGTATGTACAGGATGGAACAAGTCTCTGTTTTCTCTGCATGCACTAGTTCCTGTTTGGAGTGGTGCAAATGTAGCAGGTGTGAACCTCCAGAAACTGAACCCAGACATGGGGAAAGACAGTGACAAGGAGAACTGGAAAGAGACACATAAGATGGTAGTTGATAGGTATGCTATTCATCCAATGTTGATGTCATTTTCTGAGCACCATAGAAGCTGTAACGAAGCTGCGTGTTTGTGTTGATCGCCTGCAGTGCCTATGAGGTGATCAGACTGAAAGGCTACACTAACTGGGCCATCGGACTGAGCGTAGCAGATCTGACAGAGAGCCTCATTAAAAACATGGACAGAGTTCATCCTATTTCTACTATGGTGAAGGTCAGTGAGTAATACAGGAGAAATACATGCAGTGCCTGGAAAATGTATTTTTAAAAAATATACAAACCTGGGATTTTATGAATTTATTGAACTCAATTTTTTTTGCACTGTGATAAAGCAAGCTTTGTACATTCAGCTCTACAAAACTGTTCACGCTTCACGTGTGAAGAGCAATTTTAAGGTCTTACCGATCACTACATATGGATTAGGATCCTGACTGAGGGTCACTTAAAGACATTTTAGCATTTGTTTCTCTGGCAGGTTTTTTTTTTTTTTGGAGGTGCTTCCTTTCCACCTCTTATGACAGAGAGGAGCTCTCTTTCACCACTGACCAGACTTCCAGGTTCTGCTCTTCATAACTAGTTTTCACCCACTGGTTGTCATGTTGAATTTGGGGGGGGTGGTTTGAAAATCAGACTACTTGTCCCTTTGTGCAACATGTGCTAGAATCAGGCGTCTATATTTTTGTTTTAGGAAATATTAAGATTTGTCACACGTTCTTTACAGCACAGTGAAATCATTATTTACGTATCCCGGTTAGGAAGCTGGGGTTAGAGCACAGGGTCAGCCAGGATACAGAGCCCCAGGAGGATGTAGGATTACTGGCCTTTCTCAAGTCTTCAGCTTGGCAGTGCTGGGGCTTGAACCACTGACCTGAATGTGAGGTCATCCGTTATAGAGCAACCCTGTCCAGGGTGCCGTGTGATAGGATCCCCTCATCCTGTACAAGATAAGTAGAATAGAGAATGAGTAAGTAAATGAGTTCTAGAGCAATAAACTAGCTGCAAAGGATATTTGATGGGTTTAACTGTGCAGTCTTTTAACTTGCCAGGCAGCCAGTCTGCTCCTTAACAATCAGATTCCCACTAGAAAGGCCACTTGGTATTTACAGCAAGAGAAAGTTCCCTTAAGGGGTTTCTACGCCTTTCGAGTTGTTTTGCAAATTGCTTTCATGAAAGCACTTCTTCCATTCCCCATTCCCTTTTATAAATACCTATTTTCGAGAATATTTTTGTTGAACACTTTTACTTTGTACCACTGGCTCAGAAACTCAGTCAGAGCAACAGTTTTATTGCAGCAGCTTAAATAAAGACTAGGTTTAGAATGTGGCCAGAGGGAGGCACAATCACACAATTTACTATTATTCCTGATTTCTTTATAATAGGGAGTTACAGTCAAGATGGTCTTGTGCAATGCGCTTCTCTATCGGAGAGTTAATCTACGGAAATGCAATACTGCAAGTCATGTTTATCCTTAAAATTTTTAAAGGAATGAATTGCAAGGGAATGAATCACATGACTTTACTTTTAATTATTAATTAGTTGAATTTAAGGTCTGTTTTGTAAATCTCTGCTCTGATTTTGCCTCACAGGGGATGTACGGGATCAATAATCAGGTGTTCTTGAGCCTCCCGTGTGTGTTGAACCGCACAGGAGTGAGTAGTGTGATCAACATGAACCTGACTCAGGACGAGGTATCTCAGCTGAAGAAAAGTGCAGACACACTGTGGAACATTCAGAAGGACCTGAAAGACCTGTAAGGGCCACGCACACAAGAAAGCGAGCTTGTTCACTAATTGTTCCAACAAACATCTTGACTAATACAGCAGCTTTAGAAGGTTTGTGTTTTCCGTCCTGCTTACAACACTAATAGTATGAGCAAATGCGCAGTCGCAGGTCTACGTAGATGCGGCTCATCTGCTACGTGCAATCGACATGTTGAATGTATGTACATTGAATGTGCACATTCCTTCTTGATGTTTAAGTTGGGAAATAAAGACTCAAACACTATTTACAGACATTGAGAGATTTATTAAATTGTTGTCGTCTCTGTGTAAAAAAATGTACATCATTTTCATACATTATTTAAAATAGGTATTTACATGTAGTACTGTGTGTGTTTCACGAAGGCTACCGATTCCTCACTGAGCCAGTAACGTGATGAGATTTGTGGCTCAACCAGCATGCCGTTCTTGCATCAGCTTCAATACAGCACACTCTAAAAAAAGCAGTTGGCACCTGAACGAGCAGATTTCCAGTAACACCTTCATACTGTACATGGTGATCTTTCAATTCTGTAACAGCGACATAAGGAAAGCTAGGTATGAAATAGCAAACTTCAGGTTCTGGTTGTTCCAAAGGTGCTCCATTAAAACACGCCCTCTCTTAGTTTAAGTCTATGTTACCTCTCTGATGGAGGCAAGAAGCAGAGAAAGTGGACGAGCCCAATTTGGGCTGTGGATCAGTTCCAGGAAATAACAGCTCTCTATTGGTCACATTGCTTTTATAAGATGAATCCCTGTGCCTCGTAAAAGCACTGCCTTTTCTCCGATATGTACATTTCTTGTTTCAGACATTCACAGGTTTGCCAAAAGTTACAAATAGCAGTGAGGAGTTTAAATAAGTGGTGACAACACGTAGAAAAAGACATTTTAAATGGACTCTTTTGTTATACCATGGCGTTGCTTTCACCGACTTTGTCCACCAACTAGAAAACAAACAAACAAACAAATCATGATTTAGCTTTATGCAGTACTTATTATTTATATTTAGCTTTCATGTTGAAGCATGTATATATTTTTTGGGCCCCTATGTATGTATGTATGTATGCATGTATTTATGCATGTGTGTGTATGCTTATGCATATGTGTGTATTAGGGTAGTCAATATTAATGCATTAACGCATGTGATTGATCTATAAATTTTAATGCGGTACTATATTTTAATGCAAATTAATTATATGACCAAGTTTGATCCTAATGGCTTTCCATAATCGCAGTGGCTCTGTGTGATAATAGTGGGCTTAACATGGATAATAAGATGACTGAGGAACCATCACCAGGTGTGTGCTGAACAGCAAATTTTATTATAAAAAGCTTCTAGATGGACATTTGGATAAAAACTAAGTTGTGTGCTTTAGCTATCATCAAGGGGAACTATTTTACAAGAATACATCACACATAAGATATGGAAGTGGTGGCTCAGTCGGCTAAGGCTCTAGGTTGTTGACTTTTGTATCTGATGATCCAGGTTTGAGCCCCGCCGCCAGTGGGTTGCCAGACCCCATACTAACCAGCCACTGATTTTGGTAAATGTTAATTTTTTAACATATTACAAAATATTATAAAAATGTTTCCTCTAACCAGTTTGTCATGCTTTTTTTATTACATTGCATGTTTATAATCAGTGTTGGGGGACGTAATTGTTACAAAAAGTAATCAGTAGCATTACAGCATTACTTTCTGATAAAAGTAACTAGTTAGAGTACTTTTCCATTGCAGAAAATAAAAACTCCTTTGTGATTCCTCATTCATGTTTTAGTCAAGACCTTTATAATTATTCTACCATCATCACTCAGCGAAGTTTGGCCCATAATCTCTTAACTACTAATACACAACTGAACCAACGGTTTTTCTCTCTCTTGCGCTGCGGAATTCGTCTCCCCTGCTGGGTCTTAGTACACTTACTGGTATAATCAACGTGCACGCGTGTACTGTTTACTATAACACTGTGACCACGTGTGTGTGCATAAAACATATTTTATATTATTTAATTCGTCTCCCCTGCTGGGTCTTAGTGCGCGTCACTTACTGGTATAATCAACGTGCACGCGTATGTTTACTATAACACTGTGACCACGTGTGTGTGCATAAAACATATTTTATTTTGTGTCTGTATGCGTGTGTGTACAGCGCACGTGTAAAGCAAATGCAAGTCTCAGAGAGGTTAAAAATCCATTTTCTCTCTCTGTATCAGCCTGCTTTCTCCTGCTCTCTCACACACACACACCCCCCCTCCTACTTTCGCCTTCACAGAAACACACTCTTTCACACTTTTTTGTTTTTACTTTATATTTTGTGTTAATTATTTTTATGTATTTATTTTTTTGGGCTGTGGAACAAATAATTTGAGTTTCCATTATTTCTTATGGGGAAATTCAATTTGGCTTACGAGTGTTTTGGAATACGAGCCCACTTCCGGAACGAATTATGCTCGTAATCCAAAGTTCCGCTGTACTTTGTAACGCGTTACACCCAACACTGTTTATAATACAAGTAAATCTGAGTATTCTGAGCAAAATTGTGATTAATTGTGACGCAATTATCGCAGACTATGTAATAAGTGTAATTAACTAGATTAAAAATGTGAATCAATTGACAGCACTTGAACGACAGAAACTTAAATTGACCCGCTCAGAACCGTGGCCTCAACTCCACTGAGCACCTTTGGGATGAACTGGAACCGCGATTGTGAGCCAGGCCTTCTCGTCCAACATCAGTGTCTGACCTCATAAATGCTCTACAGCCATGAATGGACATGAACTCCCACAGAAACACCCCAAAATCTTCCAAGAAGAGTGGAAGCTGTTATAGCTGCGATAAGGGGGGGTCTACTCCATATTGAAGTGTACGTATTTGGATATAAAACTTTTGTCCAAGCGTGATTATGATTATATGATTTTTAATCAAATCATCAACTAACTGATTAGGTAAGAAACTATTAGTGAGAAACATTTAATACACATTTTTATGCATCTGTCATTCAACATGATAATTAAAAGCTAATCAGAATATTGTTATGATAATCACCATTAATTATGTATTAATTGTTTTATTAATGTTTTATTGGCCTGGTTCACACCGGTCAGAACCGGTCAATCCCGAACTCCTGAGGATTTCACATGAGGAGACTTCGGCATGGGTGAACGACAGAACAAATTTGAACAAAGAAACCTGACCCCTAAAATGGGACGTCACAGTTTAACAGGAATGAATCAGCATCATAGATCTGGGACTATAGATCTTTTCAGCATATGTAATTGTGAAATAACCCAGGCCTTAGAGGGCGATCATTTCCTGCTCTGGTAATTAATGTGAGAAGAAACCGACAGGCATCTTGTTTCATGAAGTAGCTTCTGTAAGAAAATGAGCTGATAGCAGCTGCAGTGCTGTCTAACCACATAAGCTGATATTTACTATACGTCAAGAAGGCTGTATGTTCAAGACATTGTAGCTTAAAATAATATTGTTTATTATACTTTATTCCTTAGACCGTAGTCCTCAATGGAATTCCTTGGAACGGTTACTTTAAATAACTCAGCAAAGTCTCTGCTATTTGTGGTGTTTTCACTTTAATGAGATGCATATGTACAGGAAATAGTTATTTATATATGTAATTGATTTGTTGTCGTTGTTATTCTTAAAGAGTGTGTTTTGCATCCAACCATCCATGAGTAGCTGGACAGTGTAATATGAAACAGAGCTTACAGTTGACGAATCAGACCGCAAACTCTATTTTATCTCAATTTATTTTTTAAATGTAGGTTTCTTTCCTAAACCCCACTGCAGTATTAATGTATGAATGCGTCACGTGCAGTACTCACCCCACTGATCCCAGGGAGATTAAGCAGAGACCCAAGAATGGGTATTCTTCTAATGAAGCCCACTGCCACTGGGAAGAATCCCCTACAACACACAGAGAGGTGTCAGATGTTTGGGTTCGAACAGCCAGCAGCCTCACAGAGGCGCTTATACAGCATTTTCAACTTCTAACGCCTTAGACGTTTTGATTAGCCATCATGAAACTTGCATGTAAACCACAATGTGTTATGATTTATAAATGAACATCTGCCATGGCCATTTTGTCCTCGAGTCTTTTTGCTCTAGTCAAGACAGCAGCAAACTGACAGCTGAACAGAGTTACCGCCAAAATACCTTACACAAAGTGGATGTGAAAATGTGCTCATTCTATATTTTTATAGGAAATTATCATTATTTCGTCGAGTACTTACTCGAGTACTAAGTAGAACATTTTTGTATGCATCGCTAAAAATCTATGAGAATAAATGAGAAGATCCAAATACAGAATGTGTGGATATATACACTCTTAACTGTAACTACCTATCTAGTAGTAATGTTACAGTACCAGTCAAAAGTTTGTTTTGTGATTTATTTTTTTACATTCTAGAACACTCTCACTCACACTGCTTTATTCTCTATTCAGGGTCATGGGGGACTGGAGCATGTCCCAGGAGACTTAGGGTACAAGGTGGGGTACACCCTGGACAAGGTGCCAATCCATCGCAGGGCGCACACACACGAGCTCATTCACAAACTATAGGCGATTTGGGAATGGCAATTAGCCTAATTTGCTTGCTTTTGAACTGTGGGAGAAAACCAGAGTTACCGGAGGAAACCCACTAAGCATGTGTAGAGTAGACCATGCAATCTCCATGCACACAGACCCCAGGGCAGGAATCGAGCCCTACACCCTGGAGGTGCGAGGCGACAGTGCTATCCTAACAACAATACTGGAGAATGAAATAGCACATAAGGCATTAAGTAATTAAGTAACAATAATAGCAGTTGTTATTTTAAGACACGACTGTCAGCTCTCCTGGAATAGTTCTTGCAAGAACACTATTGTCAAGTGTATTTGCAAAACCCATCAAGCACCATAATGAAACTGGCTCTCATGAAGACCATCCCAGGAACGTAAGACCAAAACCTACCTCTGCTGCAGAGGAGAAGTTCATTTAGAGTTACCAGCCTCAAAAATCACCAATTAACAGCATCTCAGATGGGAGACGTTATGAAGGCTTTACAGATCATAAGTAGCAGATACATTTCTATGAACTGTTTAAAGGAGATTATTGCATATTTTGGATGCCTTCAGCATTGCTTTATAAGGTAGAAAGTGATAAGAATCTATGGAAAATCATGGAGTTATAAAGTGTGTCCAAACTTTTGACTGGTGGTGTACATTTTTGTAGTTGCAAGTAATTGTAATCTTACGTCTAAAGCTTCTAAGGTTGCACATAGAATGAAGTGCTAGAAGAGAAACTATGTAGAGCAAATATAAAAAGAAGCAATAAAAGCAAAACTTAATTTGTTGTGATGTCTAATCATCCCACCTGAAAAGGAGGAAGAAGCCATAAACCTCCAACACCACACCAACGATAGGCCAACCGATCAACACCACGAACACTCCTCCCAAAAAGAAACCTGTAGCTTTTACTTTGTGCCGCTGAAAGAAGAATCTGAAGGTGCGCTCCAGGCCAATAACAAATGACAGGCCTGCAACAAACAAAATCTGGACACACACACACACACATACTCATTCTTCTACAGGAGGACAATCTTAAATCAAAATTTAAAATCAAAATATGACCTGGTCACTGTATGGTCCAGGAATTACTCAGTTTTCAGTACATTTAAAAGAATGAGTTTTGCATGACAGTGATAATCACACTCACATTCCCTATAGCCAGCAGAGCTTTATCGAAGAACAGGATCATCCCAAAAAAAAGGAAGAACACGCCAAAGCCTGTCAGTCCCATCCCGATCTCTGCTCAAACACAACACAGACACGGATGAGTTCAATCACATCCTCTCTCTCACACACACACATTTATACTCTCTCTCTCGCTCTCTCTCTCACGCGCACGCATTCACTCTCTCTCTCTCTCTCACGTGCACGCATTCGCGCACTCTCGCACGCGCACTCTCGCACGCGCACTCTCGCACGCGCACTCTCGCACGCGCACTCCCGCACGCGCACTCGCGCACGCGCCCTC
>JAOVVA010000010.1:10169817-10191167 GCA_028565275.1 Leiocassis micropogon
AGGTTTGAAATCGGTCTGTAATTTGTTATTTCATTTGCGTCCAAATTAGATTTTTTAAGAAGCGGCTTAATAACTGCCAGCTTCAAAGGTTTAGGGACGTGACCTAGATATAATGAAGAATTAATAATGTTTAGAAGTGGCTCTCCAACTGTAAGCATCACTTCTTTTAAAATATAAACCTGTGAATAAAGTTAAACAAGGACCTAATGTCGGAGCTGCTTTTAGAAAATTAATCAAACACCTTCTGACCAGTTTGATAAAATTATAAAATTTGTTTATTTACCACTTTTTTTTCTTTTTGTGCTAGTCTTGTCCAATTATTACTGTTGGATTGGCTTTAATTGTTGGCTTTTAATTTATTTAAAAATATAAAAGTATAATGCAAAATCTCCAATTATGCAAAACCAGTGGGGTTTTTTATACAGGGTCGCGGGGGCATGGAGTCTATCCCAGGAGACTTGGGGTACAAGGCGTGCTACACCCTGGACTGGGTGCCAGTTCATCACAGGGCACACACACATACATACACACACTCATTCACACACTATGGGCAATTTGGGAATGTCAGTTACCCTAATCTGCATGTCTTTGGAATGTGGGAGGAAACCTGAGAATCTGGAGGGAACCCACCAAGCACATGGAGAACATGTAAACGCACACAGACACGAGGCTCGAATCAAACCCTCGACCCTGGAGGTGCAGGGTGACAGTGCTAACCACTAAGCCACTATGCAGCCCACATTTTTAATCTGGGGTTTCTAAATTGGGATCTGTTAGCTTTGGCAGGTAGTCTACAGTGGTAGAAATCATAACTCAGTATAATCCAAATTGAATATATTTATTATTATTACAGTTATTACATTTATTACTCATTCTTTAAGTTAATATTCTATCTGATTGGTCATTTTAATTGTTCAGTTAAACAGGTTTAAATTGAAATTTAAGTTTAGTGTAATATTTACACACATCTCTGGGGTTGAGTGTAGGGTTCCTTCAGGTATTCTGCTCCCCCCTTCACTCCAAAGACATGCTAATTGTTGTTTGCTGTAGTGTGTATTTATGTTTGTGTGCCCTGTGATGGACTGGCACCCAGTCCAGGGTGTCGAATAGAATGACTGGGTTTTTATGGTTTTCATGATTTGGTTTCATTGAATGGCTACAAAAGTTAAGTAAAAAAAGGCATACATCACATCTTTTATCCACTCAGGTTATATACTGTTCTATGCAAAAGTCTTAGGCACCATGTTATGTTTAGTATCAATTTTATGAGACAATTAATAATAAATAATATAAATACATATACTAGAAGTTTATTATTTTACCAAATAGAAATGAGCAACTGTGACAAAGTTACCAGAAGCACTCATATTCTTCAGTAAAACCTCCCACCTGTTTTGTTTTCTATACCCAGCAGCCTACATTAGTTTTTTTTTTTTGTTTCCATCTAAAAACTGGTCGGTCATGTAGTATGTTGCTTTTTTTTACAGACATGCAAATCTTCTGTGATGTTATTCATTTAATCATTATTAAGTTACATTTGGAAATAGTGAATGATTTTACTATAATAATGCAGACATAATAAACATATAATGAAATTTGTACTAAAGATAATATGGTACATAAGTCTTGTGCAAAATATTGTATACACACAGTACTGTGCGAAAAATATTTAGCCACCCCTTCATCCTTCTCTCCCACTCTCATCGTCTGTACCGTTTTATCCTGTGTACAGGGTTGTGGGGGGCCTGGACATACCCATCAGAGGGGACACACACATACACACACTCATTCACAACACTACAGGCAATTTGGGAACGCCAATTAGTCTAATCTGCATGTCTTTGGACTGTGGGACAAAACCGGAGTACACAGAGGAAACCCAGCAAGCATGGAGAGAACATGCAAATTAAATTAAATAAAATTTACTCACACTATTGCCTTGCACCTCCAGGGTCCACCTCTGGTCTGTGTGCAGGGTGTCCATGTTCTCCCCGTGCTTGGTGGGATTCCTACATGTACTCCGGTTTCCTCCCACAGTCCAAAGACATGCAAATTAGGTTAACTGGTATTTGCAAAATGCTTGTAGTGTGTGAGTATATGTATGTGCATTTGCCCTGTGATGGATTGGCACCCCGCCCAGGGTGTTCAGATTAAAGCGGTATAGAAAATGAGTGAGTGAATGAGTAAATTATATAGATTTAATTAAACGATAGCAGCAACCTCATTTTCTCTCTCGTCTGATCTAACTATTCAGCATTAAGCATCACCAGCATACTAACCACCAGCCTGATCATCTGTCATCATCTGCACCTGTTTCTCATTGGTATTGGTTATTTAAAAAAGGTTCCAAGTAGAATCCCTTTAAAAAGATAGAACTGCAAACCTTTCAGACAATGAGTGAGCATTTAAGTAACTGCATACATCATCTAAATATTTTTGTATGTGATTAATAGGTGACAGATAGAGTGATTGATCGCATGAGGGAGTCTCCAACAGTCCAGCGTCCTCAGTCCAAATCTCCTCCCGAAGGACAGCCTTTAACTCTTCAGAGTGAGACTTTGTCTCCTACTAAACTTTTGGCACCAGTACCGCCTCATCCTCCTTCTTATGCCAGCGCACTGGTACCACCACCTCTGCAGGAGCCCATCAGTCCTCTTGTGTCAGTAAGTCAGGAGACTCCATCACCACCTACATCCACACCGGCTGTTAAAGAAGTTCCTTCAGTCACTCATATTTCACCTGAACCTGTGCCCGGTCCTTTACCTTCAGTTCAAGAGCATATGGTAGTATCCACTCCCGATGACTCTGTACCTCTGGCTTCACCTGCTGAACCCTTAACAATAACCGCATCTCCATTAACTTTCCCTGACTCTGTTCCCTCTGCTGAGCCCGTACCTGGAGTTTTGTCGCCTTCTGCTGAAGCTGTGGATATTTCTTCACCTCCAGTTGCTGATACTGTGACGTCTCCTCCACTTAGTGAATTCATTGCCTTACCAGTTGATGCTCCAACAATGCGATTAACAGCTCAACCTGTTGAAGCCATACCCTTGTCTGCCACTGTCGATACACCTATTGATAATTCTACGGAATCAACGCTCGTGTCTACACCAACTCTGACCATGGACACAACCATTCCTGGTGAACAACATGTAGAACTACCTGCAAAACCTACCTCTGAGTTATTGGCTGAGTTTGAAAAGCCACTATCACCTGATACACCTCTCAAAGCTTCTATTGAATTAGTGCATATTTCAGCAGATGTACCACCCACACATGTTGACCATAGTGACTTGCCCATCAAGCTGGAGGACTTGCTCCCTCCTCTGCCCTCTTCTGCTCTAACTGTGTCATGTGAAGTTGGGGCAGTGGGGCAGATCGGAAACCCTTCAAATCAAGATACCACAGCACCAACACCTTTTACTGAGCCAGCTGTTGCACCAGTGCTGCCTCATCTAACTGAAACAGTGGGCCAACTTTCTTCTCCACAGGCTTTAGGTAAGGACTTATTATTTTATTAGTGATGTTTACTCATCATGTTTTTAAAGGTACTTGTAGCTAAAATGAGTTGTTCCTTAAGTATATTGAAGCCTTGTTTCTTAAGGAACAACAGTTTTGTTGTCTCTTTTATTTAGTCAATGAGGAAGAACTAAGGAAGCAGATAGGAGAGGAACTGCAGAAACTCGTACAGGAAGAGATAAGGATAGAAGAGCTAAAGATCCAGCAACAGTAAGTTAGATGACAATATCGAAAAGATTTTAAGGTAAAGTAGGTATTTATGTCTGGCACTGTCTGTGTATATTACAGTATATCCCTTTATTACTACGTTAATGTGAATTCAATGTGAGTTTATCAAGATGTGGACCAAAAACTAGTGCTGATGTGTGGGCATGTGTGTTTGTGTTTCAGGTTGAAGGTGGAGAAAGCTAAGGCTGAGGCAGAAGCTCAGGCCAATGCTCAGTGTCAGATCCAGGCAGAGGTTCAGAAGGTCCTGGAAAAGGAGCATCTGGCCCTTCAGCAGACTCTAAAAGACACTATTAAGCTTGCAAGCCAGTATTACGTAAGACATACTGAGATTATTGCACGTGCACAGTGTGCAGAAAGTGCTCTAACACATTTGGCACCCTAGACAAGCTTCAATCCCTGTAACCAACCTGTCTGCCAAAAACGAGCCACTTTGTAAGCTTCTAATCACACCGGCTAACGCAGCCGCAATAGTGAACAGCCTCTTTTCTATTGTTAAATTGCTCTTGTTATCCATTTGGCCATGAGAAATTGAAACATAATGGCCCTGATGGTGTTTTGTAATCAGATCAAAGCAATTTTCAACAGTAGTTTCCATTTTGATCAGTTTCACATTTATCAGTATGATGTCACTTACTTCTGATTACAATTTGTGGAAATCTGTGCAGTTGTGCTCTAAAAATGCTCGCTTCAGGTTGCACAGTGGCTCTGACCAGGATAAAGTGGTAACTGAAGAGTAATAAATGGATTGTTTCATAGATTTTTTTTTTTTGACGTAAGTGTTTCTTGAGATTTCCTTGACCAAGGTTTAGTTCTGCTTCATGTTCACTGTTCCTGGCATCCACTCACACTACAACCCTGACCAGAATAAATCACTTAATGAAGATGAACAAATGATTAAATACAATCTCTCATATTAACCCAGCCATTACTAAATAAATGCCGTGTGTATTTTTTTTTTTTTTTACTCAGGAATGAGTCATTTTCCAGAAGAAAAGGTGTTATGATTTCCATTTTACATCGTCTTCAAATATTGCTAACCTTGCACTGGTGTTAACCAAGAACTTCATTGTTGCTTGGAAACCACTGTAAGAAAACTGACATGTATTCACCAAGGAAATATTAGCTTTGCACAAATGCACTATTTTAATGAATTTTATTGGGTTAACGAACACACTTTATTAAAATTTCTGAATCTTCTATCTTACCACTTATCTCACTCTTATACTTTTTAAAATTTCTTTATTTTATTTCTGCTCCTGCTTTTCAGCGGCTGGAGAGGAAGGTAAGTGCAGTTCATCTCGGTCCTACCTACAGCATGCTTTTAAGCTTCCTGCGTTGTTTTCCTGGTTTTCCTACTTAAGTTTAAAGCTGAGGTTCTCCAGGTAAGATATTAGCTTTACATTCAACTAGTGCACGATGAGGCACAAGGCTCAGTCCTAATTTTTTCACATCCCATAGCGATATTGTTATTGAGTACGACTCCAGTAATTAGGTAGCTTAATATAGAGTCCCAGCTGATTTGTGCTCTTTATGTAACAAGTCTGTGTTTCTAAACCAGATTCAAAAGCTGGAAGAGAAGGAGAGAAACATAACAAAACAGGATTCAATGTACAGGGAGCAGATTGCCAAGCTTGAGGAGAAGGTAAGAAACATGTACGATTTGACTATATGAAAAACAACACACACACAGCCATGTTTTAGTATGTTCTTTGCTTTTTGTCATACAGACTGCACTGATTGCCAGAGTCACAGCAGAGAACTTCAGAAAGGGTTTGGAAGAAACTGACGTTCGCTTCAAGTGAGTGAGGGTCAGCGTACAGTATGCTCTGTGCTGAAATTCACTTTGCATATTCATACATCATTTATAAAGTTAAATCAACAATGTATTAAACTTATTGCAGAATTAATTAACTGGTAAAGAAATACATGAAAGTAAATCTAATGAGAAGACTGTGATTGGAAGTGTGTACTCTCCTCCCATGTGTTTGGGTATAGATGAAGAGTTTTCCTTTGCCTTTAATTAATGCCTAAATAAATAGGACAAGGACCTGGGATTACTGCATACTGGCCTTACATTGTAAATTACATCTACTGTGTCTAATGGGAAAGGTTATAATTACAAACTCTCTCTCTTTCCGTCCTTCTCTCCTGGCTTTCTTTCTCTGTGTTTGTAGGAGGTACCAGATTAAGCCAGTTTGCTCAGAGCTGCATAGTGAGATTTTGAAATGTTATTTGCAAAATACAGGTCGGACTCTGACATGCTCCAGTATTGCCTCGCAGTATGTGAGGTGTGTGAACAATGCTAAACAGGTACGGTAAGGCCTATATATATGATTACATCAGTGTTTTTAACTTAACCCCTTTAAAAATCCTGAACAGATTGTATGTGTGTATTGTGTGTGTTTTCCATGACGTATGAATGATTGTGATTTTTAAGTCAAATTCGCAGTGTGATTTTTTTTTTTTCCAGAATAAGAAGGTGAACACAGTGGGCTAATCGTGTTTCCCGGATGAACATTACTCTCATGTAAAAAGAAACAAACCGACAGAGAAGAAACAAGCATTACACTTGAGTTAATGCACTTTTGTAAGACCTTGACTTCAGCCTAAATGTGTTGTTACTACTGTATACTGGAAAGTTCATAAATGTGCTGCTAGCATGATTTGTGGGATTTCACATAATACATTGTTATCCACTAATCAATGAATGTTTAACATTAAAATCACATATACAGTTCCACGGAAGGAAAAATCACAGTGCCTTGATTCTACTTTTTGTTCAGCTGGGAAAAAAAGTGGACAGAACCCTGTTTTGTTATTTCTTGAGATCTCTGAGATGTTCCCTGTGAAGAAAGAACATGAAATACCCTCATTAAATAATCAACAGTGTTCTAGTCTTTTTGCTTGTTGTGAAGTTGTGAAGATGCGTTTCATTTGCAATTTAAATGCCGTGAGTAGGAGTGAGTGTGCAGCTGACCCGTATTTCAGAGAGAGATTTCTGACAAGTTAGAAGCGCGTTTCAAAATTTCTCCACAAGGCTGTGCTGTAGTTTAAAGGTTTTCCTTCTCATCTATTGAAGAGCATTAAACCTTATCAGGATGCTTCATCACTTCTGAAACCACTCAACAACAAGCTCCATGTTTACATCACCAGTCAGTGTTACAGCATGTGTTATTCAATACAGATGTGCGATATGCAGAGTGCTAATTAGTTCGAAAACAGTGAATAAATTCAATTCAGTAATCAAATATAATGGCTGATGACTGCGATAGACGAAATATTCAACTGTAACGATATGCGAGTTATAGGGCAGTGTCCCACTTTCCTCCACCTGTATAACACTTTTGTTATCATCCGCTTAAGCTGTCAGATGTGCTCGCACACTCCCACACACTCCCACAGAACAATCACACAACATCACACATTCCTTCGCTCACACAGTTTCACACATGTCCACGCTTACACATGCGAACCAGAAATACGGAAATATGTTCAACCTCTTGTTCTTCTTCCCCGTTTAAGATAAAAAGAGCAAAACTGGAGCTGCGTCTGACATTTAAGACTAAAGCTTTATAAACGCGAAGTGTGGAGCTGACATTGTGCTAATGACCTTTTTTTGATTGCGCTGAAAAATCAGCCGTTATGAAAGTCAATAGAGGCCATGCCGGCTGAGTCGAATTGCTTATTACATTTTTGGCTGTCAAAACAAAAGTGACCTTGATCAGACAGGGAGCTCAGGCATTTTATTAGATGTGCAATGCTCCCGCACATCAAACAGCTGGAGTCCAAAAAGAAAGAAAAAAAGAAGAGGGAAATGGCTCCCTGCAGTAGTGAGAAACAGTTCTCATATGGCTGTCTGTCCATGAAAAACTGCCTCAATTTTAAACAGACCTGCTTTTGCGTGATGGAAATTGATTATCGAATGTTTTATATAATAATTTATATGCCTCTGGGATGGACGGCTCTAAATTTAAACCTTCACTGCTTATTTAGCATTGATCTTCCCCTGTGTGATGCAGGGCAAGCCAGTGCCACGTGGCTTACTGTAATATTGATGTGGAGGCCGTCCTAAATTAAGCTCTTTTACCGAGCCTGGATGCCCTTCGATATTGGAAGGAAAATACGAGTTTGTGTACTGAATATAGCAATGTCCCTGAACAGAAGAACTGCGTCTGTGTGGAAAATAAAGTGAATGACTCTCCAGGTTTCTTTTACATTCTGCAGTGTTGAAACAAACCAGGCATCTCCCTTCCTCTCAAGTCACTTGCTGTAAGGCATAATGCCAGTACGTTGATGCTCAAGTTCTGTTCGCTAGCTTGCCTTTTTGGCTACAAAACGAAGTGTGTGTTCGTAGTAATTTGCTAAATAGTCATTTGAATAATGACTTGCTAGGCGAAGAGAATAACACAAAGGAGGAAGAGGACGATGTAATAAAATGATGGGCCATAAAAAGCTCTCACATAAAATAGGGTCAAAGGTGATCTGCTTCCTCCTGGACAGAGCAGCGGGTTTCATGTGTTGAACCCCAGAGACATCTTTTTGCCTTATTTATTACAAATAGTTTTTTGTGTTGCCTATGTGTTCTAATATTGATACATACATACATTTTTATGTGTCTATTTACAGTTCTTAATTATTGAATTATATACACAGTGTTATAAAAAAAACATGCGGTTTTTAACAGCACAGTGAATGTCATACTATTATACTAAAGTAGAAGTTCATATAAATAGTAATAAACTTATATTAATTCATGTATTCACATCCAGTGCAGTTCCTTCTATAGCACACACCTGAGTCAGTCTCTTTCCTCTATGAGGAGCATAATGAAGATTTTAAAAGTTCAGATTTTGAGGCTACAGTGTGTACTGGTGTTCCTGCAAGTACTGATAATTAATCAACATCCTCAGATGACAGACACTTTTGTTTGGCTTCATGATCCTCGAATGTCACTTTTTTATTTCTCTTTGGATCAATCCATGAGTTTTTTATGACTGAATTTGTGGGCATCGGATCCGTCTCGATGATGGACACCACTCGCTTTTTCATCTTACTTTTTAGAACCTTTTGAAACTTCTGCCGCGTGAAGGCGTAGAGCAGCGGATGGAAGACTGTTGTTCCATACGCCATGACCAGGAGGCCCAGACGTAGCTTCACATTGAGGTCACTGGGGCCTGTGCTGAGAATGATGCTGTTTAGAACAGTAATAGGGGTCCAGCACAGCAGGAAAGTGGAGATGATAAGGAGTGACATACGGAACACGCGCTTCTGTCTCTCCCGCCGCTCGCGGTGGCGTTTCACAGCTCGCCGCAGGGCAATGATCACAGACACTGAGGTTCTCATGCCCAGTGGCACATTGCGGTTCCCACCACTGCTGCCCTGAGAGCCATCTGTGACTTCAGGCAGCTGCTGTTGCGACGGTGACATGAGTGAGATGTTCTTTTTCCATCGCATCTTCTTCTTCTTCTGTGAGGCGTGGAAGCGCGTTCCGATGCGGATGTTTAACGCCTGAAGGATTTTTGAGTAAGTGACCAGCATGACCACAACAGTGAAGCAGAAGATAGGGATCTGTGCCACCAGGTGGTAATACAAGCCTAACTCTGTGTAGTACTCATTAACATGCACTACAGCAGTCTGGTTGGCTTTGGTTGGTTCTGGTCCAAAGAAGCCCACCTCAATGAAGGGCACCAGGAAACTAAGAAATGACAACACCCAGATACCACCCAACAGAGCCACCGCTCGGCCCATAGTCAGCACACGATTGGCTGGTTTGACAGAGATGTCATAGCGGTCAAGTGTGATGGCCAGCACATTTGCTGCAGTGGCAACACTAGCAAAAGACACGCAGGCCTCATGGAAGCAGCAGACGAGCACAGTGTCACCTTGAAGTGACAGAAGCAGCACAACTATGGTCAGTGGGATGCAGCATACACACACCAGCACATCGAGAACGTGCAGGTTCATGGTCACGATGTTGCTAACGGAGTTGACCAGATTGGACTTCATGCAGTACAGGACGAGCACGGTGAGGTTACTGCTCAGGCCCAGCACTATCTCCAGCATCAGGAAGCCTGTCAGGGAGACCTGGAAGCTGAGGGGGTAGGGGTGGTGTTCGTCCGCCGTCATGGCTGGGCTCGCGGTCTCTGTGATGTCCAAGACTGTAACGTTACTCATGGTGCCTTCTTCCTCCTGTGATGCTGAAGGTATAGGCTTGTGCATTATCCTGTTCCAAAGAAACGGGGGTGGGATTAGAAAGCAGACAACGGACAGTATTACAGAGATTTAGCGTTCGAATGCTAAAATGTTGTACCCTGAACTATGCTTATGAGTGTTCAAAAATATATAGTCTACAGTATAATTCTATACACGCAATATTAATAATATATTCTCTTGGGTAACACATGTAACTGCAATTATGCATGCTTGTACTTTTTGTTTATAAAATTCATATCTATGAAACAGAGATAAGTAGAGCTCTGCAAATATAAGTTTGTTGCTGCTGTGCTGTGATGTTTTACAGCAATGAAACATTGCATGTTTTATCAAGTTTTTTTTTCTTTCATTTTTTTCCTTCCCCAGACATGATACGTGCAATAAAACAGAAAAGAAATGGAACAGGAAACAGATTGGGGCTGAGATTTTTGGAAAGCAACCTTAAAAGCATCAAGAGCCACTGACACACATGCCAGTGACTTTTTGAAAGCCTTTTTAAAAATAAAAATCCAGCCACTGTCCTTCAGCAGGTATAACAAATTTTCCCAGCATGGTCACACTAGTGTGTAGCTGGTCAAAGAATGAGTTCATACACGTATATGCTATATGCTTTGTCTCATTCTACCAAGTGTTATAGTCTATGTGTTTGGCGTTGCGTTTTTGTACAATGAAGAAGACCAACAACAGAGTTATAGGGATGGGGGTTGGGTGTGTGGACAGCGTGTATTATATAAAGCTGCTTCAAGGTCACTGCATAGACACTGATGGCCACATAGAGCTCAAGGTGACATTACAAAAAAAGAGGTTAGGGTCAGAATTGAACAGAAAACAAGAAGTTATTTTCTAATATCGAAATATGCCTTGACCATATCATCAAAATATCAATTTAACTCAGAGTAACTTACCCCTCTCCAGAGCGCTGTTTCTTTTAGTCTTCACAGTCAGTGGTTGGCCCAGAAGAGTCTGGGTGGAGTTCAAGTCCATCATCACACCCAAGCATTTTAAAGGAGAGTTTTGCACCTTTTGTAATCCTTGCAGTCCAGCAGGGAATTCACATCTCGTGGTTTTCACAATAGGTTGTCACTTGTTCATTTTTTATCAAACTGATTGCAACTTTTGGGCGACAGCCATGTTCAGGTTTACCAGTGGAAGGCCAGTATCCACATTCTCTGTTGGTCATGTCCTATATCTCTCCCACTCCGAAACCCCTTTCTGTCCCGGTTTCATGCAATTAGATATAGTACTAAAACCCGTAAAGGAAATCCAGTGAATCGTTTGGAGCGATCAGAGCAAAGTCCATGTGTTGACCTATTAATACATCCACTTCAAGTTTAAAAATAACAGTCTTTAAAGCTTCAGATGCTTCCACTTATTCATAGGATTCAAGTGACCCTGTCCTATATCAATGTGCCTTTCTGTTGCCTGCGCTGTATTCCTGCGATTAAGATTTTATAGACCAAGCATGATGATAGGTCCTTATTGATTTGCTGTTGTTGATTTACATAAGCCTCCACCAAGGAAACCAAAGTCACAGTATTGGTGAGGTCAGCCCTTGTGAGTGGTTATGTATGCGTGTGTGGGGGGAGGGGGGGACTTTCATCCCCCTTGTTAATAGTAGCCCATAAATCCAGATTTTGTCATTGCTGTGTTGAACAATAAATCCATAACCTTGTACTGAAGAGCATTCAGTCTTTTATTTTGCTTGTTCATGTAAATAATAATTTTCCATTTCCAGTATATTCTCCACTGAGCAATCTGGATTCATATGCCTTAGGAACCGTCGACTTATACAGAGGATAAGTTATGAATCCTATTGCCATGGGTCCTATCTTGGCAAGTTTCCACAGGGTACTTGACTGGTGCTTGCGTGGACCGCGATTTGCCTCAGAAGCAAATTCCCTTTCAGCTCCATTTCTCCAGATGCCTGACAAAAGAAGACAGACCAGAAAAGCCTGGATGAACAAAACAACCTGCACTAAGCCTGCCACACATCCCTGATGTAAGAACGGCCATGCATTACCCATACATGCTCCTGTTGCAGGTTGAGGAAGTTCATTGCCTCCGGATTTGATTATGGTCTCTGTTAAGGTAAGAGAAAGGACAGCTGGGAAGCTGAGGCTGATAAGGACCAGAAGCTTGCATCTACTATACATACACACTGCTTCCTACCCTGAGCAAGTCCTTTTTAGGAAAGGTGTATGTGGTCATAAACTGAAGGCTAAATATCACTTACTGTTCGTTTTTCTGTGCATTTTTCCTGATTTTATGACATTACGTTTGGAATAAGGATTTTTTTTAATCTAAGATATTAGACCTTAGATATTACATTAATTAAAATGAACACGCTGTGATGCTCAGGAGAAGCAATCCAGTATGCCGTTAAGGACCGCTTGGCTGTAAATGTGTAGTGCTGATGAAGAAGCTAATGAAGACTTGATAATTGTATACTATAGCTGGTATACTACATTACCCAGCAAACAGCACAGGACATTCATACAAAGGGCTTACTGATGGTACTGACTTCTGTTGCATTTTTCTTTCTCCTTTCTCTTTCTCTCTTTCGTTTAAAGAAGGGCTGTTGTATCCATGGGAACCCAAAGTCATGAGCTCTGCTTTCTAAAATAACACCTCACTATATTAGTTCACACTGTAACAAAACAAGTCACTTTGGAAATACGGCTGATCAACACAGCCAATGTGAATCCTTCTTAACAGTCAAGGTTGTTGATGTCACCAACTTACCTTTAATGTAAAGAGAGTCCCAGCAGGTCCCCGCTTCATAAGAATCTCACAAATCCCAAGTAGTCTTAAACGAATTGTGTTGCTTGAGGGTTTCGTTACAGTATTTCCCTGAGGTTTCCAGAGTTGCCCTGGAGAGGAGCATTAAACAATTTTATTCCTTTCATCATCCAAACAGTCAAGGGTGCCAAGAAAATGAGAATACACAGGCAAACTCAGGCAGTCCTCACACTTTCTTGTCCTGTCCTCCTTATCCCTGTTTTCTGTCTCTCTTCTCCTCTCTTACACACACATATATATACATGAACACACATTACCCTCTCTATCTCTGCTTCGCTCTTCACACTGTGGTGTGTGTCAGTGTGTGTGTGAAAGCTTGGCTCATCTACCCAAGCACGCTGTTGCACACTCTCACCCCACTCCTACTCTCTCTCTCTCTCTCTCTCTCTCTCTCTCTCTCTCACTGCGGAGGTTTTGCAGTGCTACTCTCCGTCCTGATTGGTTTGTTATAATGGAGTTAACCCTTTTGTCTCCTGCAAGAGGAAAGCACTCCTGCTTTTTTTTTATTATTTTTTTATTTCACCAGTTCATGCCAAGCTTTAGTAGTGATGCGTGCTTAAGATCTGCTTGTGATCTGCATGACGCTTGAACTACTGATCGCATGAAATTTCCACACCTGATTTTGATACTTATGTCCCATGATCAAAATGGATAGTTTTCCTCAGGGGTGAAAGGGACGGAGGGTATAGCAGTAACTGATGAGCATATTACTTTCGCTGCGTGTGTGTGTTTGTGGGGCTTATTGTGCATGCATTAATACAGAGGGGTAGCCTGATTGATAGCTTCAATTATGTTGGCCTGTCACTTGGCAGAGGGGCCCGTCAACTTCAATTCATTTCGTATGGCTCATTTGCCAGGTGAGCTAAAAGCTAGGGGGATGGGGCACAGCTTCTCATTTGAAAAGACAGTCACGGCATTCCTGGATCTGTGTGCGTGCTGTGTCCACAGTTTAATTTAAAGCATTGCTAGCTGTAAACCCACGCTGTTCTTCCTCCCACTCCCAACTCACATCAACAGGAGTTCCATGTACACCAAGTAGGTGTTCAAGAACAAGCCATTACTACAGAAAACGCTGCTGTCGATTTGAGTAATGAAATGGACTAATATTCATGTTAGACAGATATTTAGGACTGGTCATGTAATTGTGCATAAACTTTAATACTGTTATTGTAGAGTTAGTGTTTGTATGTTTGCACAGTGTACATATATGCTTTTACAGTGGTTGAAAAAAAAACATCTTTGGAGTGCAGGAGGTGTATTATTAAGTGGCACATGTTCCTCTGTGCTAAAGGCAGTGTACTTCCTCAAACTTTTCACTAAAGACAGACTCAATAATTCATTTGCACATTAATATTTCATTTGGATTTTCCTGCAGTCCCCAGACGCTTCTGACTGATATTCTGTTATTCTGAGTCATTTTTCTTCGCCTTTGTTCTGCAATATGCATTTTATATATATTTTATATATATATATATATATATAAAGAGAGAGTGAGAGAGACTCAATCAGTGTAGCTGGATTCTTACCGAAAGTTAATAATTATATCTAATGTTATATACAGTATATGGTATCAACATTTATAAAAACACTTTGATCCCATGTGTTTATTGATAGTCAGGAAAAAAGAATACGCAAAAAGTAACACATGAAGCATCATGCGTTAATAATGTTGATAATTAATCCATGCATGGTGGTGTGATATGGCCTTGCGTATACCTGTCTATATAATCTAACCATTAAACATCAATAATATTGAAACGAAACTTTGACACACACTTTTATAATATTTATATTTACAATTAATGCCATACAACTTCAGGAAGACAAGTTAGTTCCTGTTATCACTTACAGTAAAGCAGCTATAAATTGTTCACTCACCAGCTTCTCTTTTTTTATCTCCTGAATTGAATAAGACAAAACAATTGTTATGTCACTGAGAAACCAGGGAAAAAAAGCACAGATAATGGAGAATCCAGAATTGGACATATATTTATGTCCAATTATATAAGTGTATATAATTATATAAGTGTCCACTATACAAGTCCAAGTGTGAGACATATACCATATTAGAATTAATGCACTTGTTTTAACTTACAACCAGAACTAGTGCTAGAACTGATATTATACAAATGAATGAACTTTGATTTGAGATTTCATCCATGCCATTGTGTAAATGCAATGGCAAATTCAAAACTATGATGGAGTTTTCCATGATGAGTAGTTCTTGGGAAGTTTTTTTCTATTCTCATTATTCTTTAGTGGTGGCCAAAAGTAAAACTCAAAGTTTTAACGACATTCTAAAACCTTTAAAATAATGAGAATCCAGAAAATAAGAATAATGTATTTTTTTGCAATTAACTTGCTAAATACCAATCAATATTTAGTTGGACATTCTTTATTATTTAAAACCTGCCGGATGCGGCTGGGCATAGAGTCAAAAGACATCTGCAGTACTCTGGTGTCACTTGCTCGATTAGTGATTGCTTGATTGCTTCCTAAAAATTATATACAGAAGACATTTTCTTGACTGCTACTGCCTTCTTCACCATTGTCCATCCGTTTTCTAATGGGTTTAGGTCTGGAGATGACCCACACTATGGCTCCAGAAGCTGTTCACTAGTTTTTTAGTTATTTTTCAACAAATTATGCTAGAACTAATTAGTGAAATCACCTGGTTTATTTATTTGTTTATTTGTTTGTTTGTTTGTTGCACAAGATAAACTATAACACATGGCTTATGTTGTCTTAAAATTTTTTGGCCGCCACATTAACTATTCAGTTATTCATCTTAAAGAGTATTATTCTGAAATGACTCTGAATAATTCAATAATTAAAGTGAAACTACAGTTTCAGTAGAAGTTACTGTAGATAGTCATAACACATAGGGTTAAACAGCTTTTACTTTCAAATTCTAATGAATTTACAGTTTACTGTCATATTTCATCGAGAGCTCATAGTCTACAGCAACAAATTCCGGATAGTATTACTTTTCTTGGAATTTTGGATAGATTTTAGAGTGCTGATGTAAGATTAATATTGTATTTGAGTGGAGTCATCATCACACTCCTACAATAAATAATTTTTTTGGGGACTATTAAAATTTGATAAATGTGTAAATGCATTATTCAGTCCTGGATATTGCTACAGTTCCTCAAAACCCTGCTACACTTTAATAAAAACAAGTTCAGTTTCGCTTGCTTGATTATTTCAAATCTATCTTCCCCGCACTAGCTGTCCTGTTCACTGAAGCCTGAGGCAGTGGGTTCCCCAGTTGATTAGCCATTCGCTAATAAAGCTGCCTGCCTTTGTATTGCTGAGGAGGCCGGCTGTGTTTTAATCAATGAGCTCTTAACACCCACTGTAAGACTTGCTGAAGGAGGCAGACCTGTAGTCCTGTAGTGAGGGGACCTGAAACACCAAAGATGACATGCAACAGTCAAGACTGCAGACACAGAAAAGGGTTCTAGCTTTCTTAAGAGGAGAAAGCTTTGGGTAGGGTTCTGCATATAACTCACCAGAAAAGCGACACTATGGTGCAGTGGTGTAGTCGTTGGCACTGTGGAATTTGCATGTTCTCCCCATGCTTGGTGGGTTTCCTCTGGGTATTCTGGTTTCCTCCCACAGTCCAAAGAGATGCAGATTAGGCTAACTATCGTTCCCAAATTGCCCATTGTGTGTGTGTGTGTGTGTGTGTGTGTGTGTGTGTGTCTGCCCTGCGATGTACTCCGTCTTGTGCCCAAAATTCCTGTTATAGGCTCCATACCCCCCCATGACCCTGTACAGGATAAGTGCTATAGAAAATTAATGAATGAATAAATTCATTTGATTCATTTTAGAGGACTTTCACACCCCTTAAATAGGTCTTATGGTGTTGAGTATAAAAAGAGAGAAACTAAGTAAATGCTTATCAGGCTAGCCCAAATGAAGTCCTAGTGCTGTGCCTGATATCATTCATATGTAATTTCATTAATATGCTCTTTGAGAACCTTGGAAAAAACCCATTCATTTTAGACAATTTAAATGTCTCCTTCCCTCTCCATCATGTGCTCAACTCTAAACAGCCCACCTCACTACATCATGTAATTTAATTGTTGATGATTCCCATTGTTGGCTGTGACATTTAGTGTTCTCTCTTTCTCTGCCAAAAGACAAATGAGGTCTAATTTGACTAGGTTTCGAGAGTTTTATAGTTAGAGAGAATATAAAAAAAAGGCCCACCGGATAAGTTTTAATCCTACCGTGAATTTGAAATGCCAGTTTTTAATCCTTTAAACTGATTACATTGGATGAATCTGTTCTATCTTTTGCTGGGGCAGAAAAAAGAATGACTTCAGGGACGTGCAGAACTTCCTGTGTTAGTAAGCTGTGTTTGTGCTGGGGTGTGAGAGAGCAGGGGAAGGCGTGGGAAAGTCCGCCTGCTGCACAGGACACATTCACGAGGTCATCAGAGCGCTCCACTTCTAGCCACGTCTGCTAGAGACAACTGCAGCGTCATGCTGCGATAAAAAGAAACCATGATTCTAGGACTAGAGGTGGTCCAGATGCATCGTGCACCAGACGTACGTGAGGGTTACAGTAGTGATGACACGCAAGCTGATAGTTTAATAATGTTAATAGAATTGTTTTGTTATCTGGATATGACATTCATGGGATCGGAATAAATCTCCCGTGGTGGTACGTTTTCAAAGTGCCAATCAAAGTTATTTGTTCTGGCAAATTGTAATGTTTGGCCATTAATTCCCAGGTTCTTAAAAAGAAAAACCTTATGCGGCATGGGATCAGGGGAACATAAGACAGCATATCAAATGAAGCTTAGCTGTAAATAGGAACTAAAATAAAACGAATGGGACGTGAGTTAATCCATCATTATGTCAATGCACTAAGCCACGTGCAGTTTGGCTACTGTTGCCTCCTACAAAGTCGCGTGAAGGCCTGCTTGTTTTTCCGCCCTAGGGACAAGAAAGATTTTTTGTAGAGAATCAAATGGGGAATCACATCTCTACAAATATATGACACATAAACATTATTAAAGGGTGTCCTAAGTGGACATACTGTACAGTAGCTTTCTCATGTATCCCCCTCATACAGTATGTGGTATCTGAGGTACAAATTTGGGTAGTGGATATTGTTTTTCCTCTCTGATTGATATCGTCATCTTACTTTTTCTCCTAAGGTCAATCAATACCTTCACAAGTAGAGTTTTGTGTGAAACACCTCTGTCTGTCACGTCATATACCAACACATTGAGTACATTTGGTGTTGTCCAGGATGTTTTTGATTGATTCTTCAACCTCTAAGACATCTCCTTGGCTTCCCTTCAGAGGACTCTTGTTAATATTCAATGAGAACTATCTGCCACGAGGAGAGAATAAGCCAAGTCATGCATAAACATACACTGGGATTTAATTATATTCCTGGGTGAGAGCAATTGAAATTGCCATATGCATGATGTGAGGGAGCAAAGGCGAAATTAGATTTTAGAAGCACCTGGAAGTTAATGCTTTCAACACACTGCAGGAGGATTTGACGGGCATTAGGATTAGGACGCTTCACTTACCAGAATTCACAAATATGAGGGATGTTAAGGTCAACAACTTCGGGTAGTATTAAGAAAATGAAGCAGGAAATATTAGATTTGGAAATCATGCAGGTTGAATAAGAAAAGAGAGACAATGTATGGTAAAAAAAAAATAATAATTTTGCTCTGTTTGTGAGTGTGACTGGCAGTCTGGTTCAGAATATGCATTGACTGGTGAAGCATAGCAGCAAACCAATATTTAGTATTCCACACAGATGGAAGCTACCTATCAGAACTCCAGAAATCCAGTGCAGAAATCCAGCACTGTAAATAGCAACTATATTAGCTGTGCCTGAGAGCAGGGACTGGCTCCTCTCTTCACACCAAGAAATGTTTCATTTCATTCTGGTATGGTGTGCAAGGCATCAAGAATATCAGGTAAATTAGCCATTCTGTACACTATATACATGCAGACATTAGCCTTATCAATCATTTTCCATGTCACTGTCTTTTCCTCATCTTCAGTTTCACCCAGCAAGACCCTCCTTCCCAATTCTACTTCTTTATTCCTCATCCCCATTAGCTGAGGAGCCCTAATTTATACCTCAAACTTTCCCGTAAAAAACATAAATGCCTCACCATTCTGGGAAAAGACCTGCGATTAACTATCAAGATGAAGTATTGTTCTTTGTCATACCACAGTTCCACTTTTCTCCACTGAGTTATTTTTGTTCCCCCTTTATTGCATGGTCTATCTGTCTGGATGATGAAGCTACATAGAAATTGAGGCTAATATAAGTGCAGGTGCATGCTATTTATTGTCTTTGAAAAGACATTCATAATTTTGTTCCCTATATTGAAGATTATAACAAATAACAACATTTCTATCTTAAAAAGCTTATGTTTCTGAAACGGGCAAAAATAGAAAATTCCTGACACTGTGCAATGCAATCCATCTAGTTCATTGTCATGGTTACTGTTCAGTACCCTTATTATGTTGGAGTAAGCCTGTGTGTCTGTGTACGTCCGTATACACATGCACACATGCGTACACTTCATTTATACCTTTTAGTTCGGTGGTTTGACTTTCAGCTCTTCCGAGCGTTTATCAGCACAGGCTCTCGAAGCGTGACAGTTGTAATGAACCTATTAGGCATGAAATTGAGTTTTGTGATCTAGAGAGGGAGGGAAAAGAGGGAGAGTGTATACACTCTTCATGTTCTCCACATTTTGTTCACAAAACCTAATTAAACTGTTAGAGATTTGTTTTAACAGAGGCAGTATTGTGCATCAAACTTTATCAGGATTACAACAGCTTGCCTTAATGTAGTGGGTATTTCAAATAGTACATCAGTTGCCTTGAATTTGTTTAACATTTTAACAAAATGAGTTGTTGTTTTTTTCTTAAAAAAAACATGCTGAGACTAATGTGGTTCAGATTGCAAATTTTATAATATCAGTACGTATCATGTATTTTCTCACTTGCTGCAAAAGTCTATTTTCCTGCATTCACATGCCCACTTCATAGAATAACATGGAATACTTGCCAAAACACAGCTCACATATGGAACTTGGATGCTGACCAAAGTATATGAATAGGACTTTTGCTTCATTTAAATTTCATGACATTTTACTTATTGTGACATGTAGAGAATTTAAATGATAAAAAAATACATGTTGTAATCATTTTGTTGCCTTCCAAGTGCCATAACATAAGAGATTGCAGAAAAAGATTATTATAGATGGATAATGGGAACAATCTGCTCTTTCTTGCTGCATCTCCCGCCTACCTGACATGGTTTATTGAGCTCTGTGGTGTGGTCAGCATGCCCCCTGCAGAAGCACAGGCTCTCTCCATGCCCTCTTCTCTGCCATCTGACTCCCCACACTGATATGTCTACGCACACGCACACACACACTAACCTCCATCTGCCCACTCCCACACTGCTTCACCAGCTCAGCGTCGTGGGAGCAGCTTCAGAGAGGTGCGTTCGCAGCTCATTCCTGCACCATCTTTAACACCTGTGTCTCTCTGTGTGTTGTTGGCGCATAAAGGCGAGTGCGGTGGATTTCAGGCTCTCAGTTTGTTGAAAATTCAACACAGATGGGCTGTGATAAATTAGAATGTATGACATGGTGAACTTAATTCACCCCTCTTTACCACTACTTGTCCATTGCAAAGACATTAGAGATACTGCGCTACCATTTTGCCTCGATTTGAAAAAAGCAGTATGAAACAGCTAACAGGTGTGAGGAAAAACACTGTAATGACAAATGGGAGAAAATACTGAATAAAATCTACAAAATTAGCCATGTGCACTCGCCTCGATCCTGCATATGACTCACATGAAAGAGCAAGAGAGGAAGGAGGAGATGAAGGAGGGGACACACAGTCGCTGAGGTGATTACCTCTTCACTAAAGTGCTGATTGCACACAGTCATTAATCAATGCTCTAATCAGGACTGAATTCTCCGAATTATCTATGAAATTCACGTTTGAGCACTTGAAGATTTTTCACTCTCTGCCAAAGAAAATGTTGCTGGAGGAAGCAGAGAGTCTTCTCTTTTGAAGCAGAGGCGAGAGTATTTTTAGGCATGACACACATACAGTAGCAAAGGAGCCTGGATGGAAAGGCAAGAACTTGGTGTGTGTGAGAAAGAGAGAGAGAGAGAGAGAGAGAGAGAGAGAGAAAGAGGGAGCATCAAGTAATCCGGATTTCGACTGTGAATTGCAGATTGTGGAGATCTGAATATGGCCCAGATATTTCTTTTTTTGGCTCCTTGTGCAGAAGAACACCTCCAGTCTGTTGACGTCAGGTCTGATGGGGGGATGATTGAAGGGCATGTTTCACACTTCCTCTGCTTCCCCTTTTCCATAAAGAGATTGCTTGGAATACTACTCTCATTGGTTCACAGACACTAAGACTAGTGTCTGTGCCATAAGACATGGCTATGCCATAAGATGGCACATGTCTTATGGCACATGTCTGTGCCATAAGACATGCCATAAGACATGGCTAATAACCTAATAGTCTGATTATTTCGTACTTATGTTATTTACCCATGGAAGATGGAT
>JAOVVA010000010.1:10191267-10206139 GCA_028565275.1 Leiocassis micropogon
ACATGCCATAAGACATGGCTAATAACCTAATAGTCTGATTATTTCGTACTTATGTTATTTACCCATGGAAGATGGATCTGGTAAAGAAACACTATACTGAACTATACATAAAGTGCAGGTATTATGGTTTCTATCTTTCATCATGACATATATGAGTAAACATATGCCAGTGTGTGTTGGATAAATCTATTAGAACATGCACTCATCCATTGAGTATCCCATCGTGAATCAGCTGAGTGGCTGTCAGCCAAATGACTTTATAATTGCATCTTTCCAGGTGGTGCACCTGTTTAACCAAACTAGACATCAGAAAAGAAGGTCACAAAAACACAGAATGGTCTCCCATGTAGATATTGACCTGTATAGACTGTGCATTTAGGTGATGGATGACAAAATGGGCTTGTCATTAAAGAATGACTTAATCTTATAGGCACAATGTATACATCAGAAATCTATATTATACCAATAATTATACATTTCTGCCCTAAGTAACATGCAGTTGGAAGAGTGTTTTTATTTTTTATTTTTTACAAACTGTATCATAGCAAACATCAGGTGTTCACATACCTGTAATTATTTTTGTGCATATGGCATGGACTGGCTGGGAGCCATACGCACAGTTCCGCTGAGATTCTTTGAATCCTGACTGAGGAACTCAAGGTGACTGGGAATTATCAAACCTTAAAAAAAAGGCTGACACTTCAAGCAAAAAAAAATGGACAGAGATTACATCTAGTACCAAACTGAAAAGCAAGTTGATTCTTCATTTCGCTCCAGTGTGAGCTTGGACAGGTTCTGATAAACCCTTTTGTATGGCATTTGTGCAAGGTCAGCATGATTGATTTCTCCTAAACACGCACAATGACAGGGAAATCTTGTCATGATGGTAGGAGGAAATGTGTTTTAGTGTAGGCCTTACTAGGGAAGGTGCTAGTGCTGTGATTAATACCGTGTTGCCCTTTGCTGTTCAAGAGCATCAGGGCGCCATTAGTATTCTGAACATGGAAGCCAGGAGTGTTTGTGAAGTGAAGCAGACGGCAACAGCGGAGATCGTGTTTATTCTGGCTGCTCCTCCAAGAAAGGCACATATAAATTTCAAACCTGTAGTGTGTATGTTTGTACACAAGGGGTTTTTCAAAAACCTGACAACTGTGTGGAATTTGTCAGTTTGCCTCACCAGGCATAGATTTGACATGCAGAGGCGTGAAGACTTAATCCTTTACATCTCAGCTTAATAAGGAACGTATTGCATCAGTTTTCTCATTCTTATTCACGTCGATGCAAATGTTGCAGGACATTCTGCTGTTGCCTTCGAAATAACAGGTGTACATTTGTTCTGCATTTGTTATGCCTGAGTGTGGTCTTGCTGCCATCTCTGTCAGAGCATGTTTTCTAAAGGCAAGGTTCTCCATGGTCGGTGGCAGCGTCTCAGTGTGAAATGACTGCACATTGCGCAGTGATTCATTCTGCCAGCAGCTTTGGCTGGAGACCATAAAATGATGCTGAGGGTGCACCATCGCCCTACAAATACCTATACATACTGAGCATATCTGCAAGAGAAACTTGTAGCTTGAGTATGGGTGTTTAAACTCCTTGCCTTGCTGTGTGTATCACCTTTTTGTGAAAATCGTTTATTTAAAACAGGATGATGTGTAGCATACTCTACAGAAGCCGCACATCAATTAACACTGCATAATATCAGACACAAGTCTCAGAAGGAGCAGTAAAATTGACGTATAATACCAGACTTATTAGAGACATTGTAAAATTTATTTAATATAAATTCCAGGTGAATAAAAATCTAAAATTGTTTGTTTTAGTGCTTATAAAATGTACTCATCCAAATTTACCAAGATCAGACACCAACATGGGTTGCATCCAGCATTTCAATTCATCCTCAGAGATTCAGAGCCTTTCAGGTCCAGAGGAAGGAAATTGTAATGCTAAAGCATATTACAAATAAACACATACAATTTTATGCTTTCAACGTTATGGTGTGATAGTGGGGTGTTCACAACCTTTAATTTGGCCATATATTGTACATACATTTTAAGGACTTTGGAACAATAAAGTTCATAAAATGCCTTTTGGAACAGTGGGTTCTTTATGGTGTATATGTTTTTATTTTAAGCAGTCATAAAATACAATGTAAACACAGAACGGAAAGATTCCATTTCCTCCTTGCTGCACCCATATATTTTCATCTGCAGCAGTCAGATTTTTTTTTCATTGACTCTCATTGGCTTGTGTTACTACAGCTATTTAATATAATGCCTGAAAACTAAACTAAACCTTAACCTCTCTTAACCAAAAGGAAATCATTGGCTTAGCTTTTAAAATAAACACTGCATGTTTGTTATTAAATAAAAGTACTTTATGGTTATGAGCCAAATGTCTCATTAATAAAAACAGCTCCTGAGGTAAAAATTGTTAAGAGTAGAGAGGAGGACTTTTAAGAGTCTTAAATGTTTCTATAGCAGGGGACAAAACAGCGGACTGAACACTGAGCGCAAAGCTAAAAGTAAGGACTGCTCTTCTGTCTAATTTGATTTCTTTTTCTTCCTTCCATTTCTCTTGGATTGTTGACTACTGTACATACCATCCAAAGGTGCAACTTAAATCGACTGTCCTGCAATCATGTAAATTGGTGAAGGGTGAGCCATTTTGCTCCCATTAATCTAAAACTGATTGCAAGTAATAAAATGAGTACAGTAAATAAATGTAAAAACTTAAATATAGTAACTGCTGTGTGGAAATTGGTTGCTTTAAAAGGAAACACATTTTCAACATTTGGTTGTTTTAATTAATTGTAAGATATTTAGCCTAACAGAAACTTTGTATAAAGTAGCCTGCATTCATGATTATACAATTTCTTTATATACAAACATTATGATTTCACTGTCTATTCTATAATCTTATATTCTATTTTCACAAAGAGTCCAATCACAGTCCTTGAATTGCTGCAACATCCCAAGCAACGGGGTCAACCACACCTCCTCACTAAGATAGTTGCTCTGAGAAGTTTCCTAAATCACTTTTAGTCTAAGACTCCCAGCTAGAACTTTTAAAGCTAAGATAGGAGCTCTCTGAGAGAATTCTAAGAGATCCAGATCTTGGATGCTAGGTGGTGCATTGCATTCTAGACATGGTTATAATACTGCATGCCTTTGGACTGTGGGAGGAAACCCACCAAGAAAAGGGAGAACATGCAAACTCCACGCTCACAGCGGTGGGAATCGAACCCTGGAGGTACAAGGCGACAACTACTCCACCGTGCTGCCCCCCAAGAAAAGACATAAACCTGAAAAAGTGTATTATTCTAAAATGCATAATTCTTAAGATATTGCAACATGGTATAACATGACATAGTTATGGACACTACAGATTTTTTGCTTTTTAAGCTTTTACCAAAAACCAATTTAAGCAACAATCTTTACAGGTCATATGCTTCTAGACGCTTACACCAATTTTTGTATTAATACTCATAGAGAAATATGAATCATTTGCATTTGAAATTATTATTGTTTTAAACGATACAGTATAGTGCTAAAAAAATGCCCATTTTAGATCGGTCACTTCCATGTTGTAGAACCTTCAGAAGTGGCTTCCTTGGCACACATTTTGTGTATTTTATCTCATCTCACCGTCTATACTATGTTATCCTGTATACAGGGTCTCGGCGAGCCTAAAGCCTATCCCATGAGACTTAGAGCATGAGACATGGTATACCCTATAGATGAGGTGCCAGTCCATTGCAAGAAACACACACTCACACTCACACTCATTTAAACAGTACAGGCAGTTTAGACGCGCCAATTAGCCAAACATGCATGTTTTTGCACTGTGGGAGGGAACCAGAGTACCCGGAGGAAACCCACCAAGCACAGAGAGAACATACACAACCACTAACCCACCATGCCACCTGTATTTTATGCATTATATAAAAAAAAAAAAATAATCACCACCAACACTGTGTTTTGGCTGACTTTAATATTTGGCAATAGTATTTTTTGTTTAATAATTTTAAAGGAGGTGTTAATTGATGTGGTGCTCATTGTTTAATAAATCAATGTATTTATTTATTAGCATCAGCAGTAGATTCCCAAGCAGAGCGGTGGCTGGCATTTAGTGCTGGGGTTGGTACCTGGTCGAAAAATTTGCTTAATTTATAGAAAAAGTGTCATCAATATGAGAATTTCAATTATGTATTTCAGTTTAGAAATAAAAAATAAATACCAGTGGTTTTTCCAACATCTGTACAATTAATGCTATTAGTTAAAGCTGCCACATCATATTTGACAACCAAAAATCCCTGATGGGATATTCCTATCAATATTTCCCATTCATTTCTTTATCATGTTCATGATCTTATTAAGGCAGAGTATGGAAGAAGCAGTCATTGGGTATAGCTAATTGCCTCCATGATATATGATGTATGTCTTCATTGCACAACATTAATAGCCTTTGTCATGTAATTGCAAAGCCCCAATCAACCAAACACAGCCATAAATTACAACATTAGCACTTTCAGCTTCTCACCAGTGCTGATTTGTGCATGATAGGTATTGTGCCAAGAGGACAAGAACATCCGGTGAGAATTACTAAATACACTCAGGCGTAAGATAATGTAAAAGCTTATAAATATCTGCTAGGGGAACACCATTACCCAATGTGTCTGTGCCTAGATCTAACACATAGTTCAGTGTTCCAAAGGAAAGTGAAATACATGATGAAGTAATGAGACAGATGCTTTAAAATTGAGCAAAGAAATCTCTATTAATTGTTCACTGTTGAGTAATGTTTGCCGTTCTTCCCCCTTGCTTTGCCTTTTTTGTTTTTGTCATTGTTTTTTGTTATCTTAAGTGGAATAAGAGGAAATATATAGAGAAGCTTATGAGATTTACAGGACTGTCCATCACCTCCATTGTTTATTCTCCTCACTTTTTGGCTATGTAATATCAGTAAGAATTTAAAACTACTTTCATCCATATTAATTAATAAAAAAACAGTACATGGTCGCCAGCTCCAGCAGATTTGGTTAGTTAGTTCTTACAGGTGTGGAAGGATATGTATTGGTGGAACAAAATAACTGGTGAGATGAACAAATGACAATTTTTTGACAATAAATGGTGTTTGTGAAACTGTTGTAAGAATGCAATATCACATTTGAGGTCATGTATATCAGCACGGCTATGATGCCTTTTACAATAGGGCTGCACCCTTGTGCCATGACCGCATCACCGCTGTGCTGATGTCCAGCACAACAGCACTTCCTCCCATGTGATATTGCTTAATTATTACTAGTATTACCTAACCTTTCTGATTTGTTTAATTTTTAAATCTATTTAATAAAAATCAGATCATGGAATTGCCTGCTTTTGTCCAGCTGAGTGATAATTTTGCCAATAACATGAGCGCTTCAGGTTTTAGTGAAATTCACCAAGACCTTGTTCTTCTTATCTCCTACTGAACACATTTCCAAGAATGTCAAGACAGTTGCTTTGTTACGCATTATTCAGTGACTACTGACACTATCCTACATAAATCCTGCTTTATTGCAGCTATTAGCTGGGACATTAACAGATAAATCAGGACGTTGAAGATTACCCAGCTCATGGCCATTGCCCCCAGACAATGGCTACATCCCTTCCAGTTTTCACAGTGCTCTTATCACATGGACTCACTTCACAAACCTCATGAAACCAAGGCTTATCTGGTCACCAGTAAATAGTGATACAAGCCTTAACTGTCTTTCAGGAAATAACGTTTAGTTTGTACCCCCCACCCCAACCCCCCTGTAAAAAAATCAGTACCTACGTATCTCCAAACTCCACCCTTTCCTAGTCCAAAAGCATCTATAGTCTCATCTTGCTAGGGTGGAACATCCAACCAACCAACTGCTTCTCTCAGGAAGAGAAACTGATTAAATGGATAATTAAGGATAAGTCCCTCAGGGTTATCCTTAATTATCTATTCTGGATGAATTGCTATTCCAGCTTTTTTTTTAATATTCCACTATACACTATAATACATTGTATCAGACATGGGGTCACAGTTTACATTACGTTTATGTAAAACCAGTGAATGAACAGCAAGTTTAACATCTGCACATGATCTCCAAGCACTGGATTGGACAGTTTCTTGGAATGATCAGAAGAATTAACATAAATGAATATACAAAACTCACTTAGCAACATACATAACAGCATTTTAATCTGTATGTGTTACACCACAGCCATGATTAGTTCTAGGAAAGGAGGAGAGCAGGAAAACCAGGGGGTCATGTTGCTTACCAATTACAATTCCCATGATAGCAACCAACAACCACATGACATGAGCCTTGAAGACCAATCGCCATTCTTGCGCATTAGTTTATTGATTTAACTGACCAGTTCGCAATTAACACACTCCCATAAATAACCTGGAATCACTTACATGCGTTGTAAAGTCCTGCTCCTGTGATGTTGTCTGTGATGTTACGGAGCTTTGTTTTCATTGCTTGTTTTGCATGACTGGTTTGTCCTCAGGGTTGTTTGCTTTGCTTCATTGAACCCTGTTTGCTGATCACCTAGCTGCTCCATTGCCTTTTTTAAGTTTTGTCTCACACATAGTTCAATATTGAAAAGGATGGGAATGGGAGTGTAGTGTAAGTAGTGTTCCACTGCCTGTGAGCACAGTTACTTGAACAGATGAATTTTAATGCTCATTGAGTCACCAGCCTCTGTGCTTTGTCAGGCGTATTTAAAACATGTTGTTGACGGCATCCTGTCCTCAGAAAGTGGAAATGGAAAATGTATCTCTCAATAGAAGACCAACAAAGCAAGGCACTTTTATGACGGCTGGTGAAAGTGTGTGTGTGTGGGGGTATTTTGGACACACTTGGATACACTGTATTACTTTTTGGGAACCCCAAGATGTGGGCTTTCTGATTTTGTCATGTACCTTCCCTGTCCTTAATGCTGATCTAATTTTCACTGAAATTCTTGTCCCTTTAAATCATAATCACAACAAACAGAAGCCAAGATGAAAAGAGACATGATTAATGTCAGCAATTTCAGTTAAAATTCTTCTTTTTTTCCCTGGTAAATTTCCAATGGCATGATACCAGTACATTGTCTATATTTACTCACCATAAAACCATGTTTCCAGTTTCTGAATACATCCGTCACCCATGCATAAATCATCATGTGCATGGTCTGCTGCATTAGTGCCCTTAAAGCAAATGGAGGGTAATTATATTGTTGAAGCAGAATAGAGCACCGTCTTTTCAACTGCAGCGAGGACAAGGACATTCTAATCATTTGAATTTTGTCCTTGTTTAAGGGTGTAGGACATGGCCTGTTGTTGCTATGAACTAAGAATGACATTATTGTAAAAATGTTTGAACAAAACACAGCACTGTATGGCCCAGAATAATTTGTTTTAAAATTGGCTTCTTCTCCGAAAATGAAACGTTCATGGTTTAACAAAAAAAATAATACAAATTCAGAGTCTGGACAAATGCTTTATTTTTGCTAGATAAATGAGACATGACAGAGTGCAAATTTTAGCATAAATATTCTGGTTAGCTGACAAATGATCATTTAAGCATTTGTCACACTGCACATAATGGCACTTAAATATGTAACATTCCATTTTCTTGGCCATCTTTCTTTGAGCTCTTATCACGTTTCTGCGCATGTTATCTGATGGCACACATGTCCAAGTGTTTACACGATAGAGTTCCTAAGTGCATCTCTCCTTTTCATATTTGGGTTTCACTGTCTCTGCATAGCACGCAATGAGTTCCATCTAGGGAACGAGTAAAAGAAGGTATAAATGGAAAGGAAGGAATGAAGATGCAAAAGAGAGGGGAAAAAACGAGTGAGAAGCTCAACCTTTTAGGTTTTTTATCTCCACACTGCAGTCGACCATTTGAATGTTTTGTTCCTTTTTGGTCTCATTATCTACTGTAACCTTTGGCTTCATTGGTCATGTTAAAAACACACATCAAGACACTCTCACTCTCATTTTCTCACTCTTTCTGACACCTTTTCTGACCCCACTGTAGCTTTTAAATGTCAACTAGAATCTGGTAGTACAGGCTCGGTTATAGAGCATACAGTAAGAGCTGAGGGACACAATACACACTCTTACTGCTGAGCACTGATGGCTCTATTTTCAGGATTATAACCAATAGCTTTGAAGCTGTTATCACACTTGAGTCGAGAAAGGTATGGTCTCATAAGTCTTCATTATATTAACATTATATTAAGGCCTTGCTTAATAATTTTACCTGAAGAACAAAGCATTTTTTTATTTTTATAATATTTTTTGCCTTACATATTACTAAAGACAGCGGCATGGTGGCTTAGTGGTTAGCCCTGTCGATGCACCTGGGTTGGAGGATCAAATCTCACCTCCGTTCTGTGTGCATGGAGATGGCATGTTCTTCCTTTGCTTAGTGGGTTTTCTCTGGGTACTCCAACCTTCCAAAGACATGCAGTATATGCTGATTGTTCTTTAACAATCATAGAGCCCAGTTATTTTTAACTAGCTGAAGTACCTGTTTTTGATGGGAAAAGAGTTTGTAGAGTTAAAGCTCAAAATAATAGATCAGCTGATCAGCTTTAATGTAATCGGTGATATTATCAAGTTGTACTTCTTTCATCGCCAGCCACTTCAGCGCTGTTTCAATGTTTCTGTGGTGAAATTATTAACTAGTCACAGTAAATATATTCAGTTTAGCTTTTCTAATTAATATCTATTAGTGCGGGAGTTTGTTTACATTGAGATAGTAGCTTATTAGTATCTTATTACAAAATTGATTATTAAATCTGACACACTTTCACAGTAACTGTTAATAACACCACTTTACCTTAACGTTTTGATTTCATTTATAAATCAGGTTAAACTACAGGCAAAAACGTAAGTACTGCCAAAGTTTCATTAAATTCTGTCCAGCCAGTTTTGCGTGACGCTGTGACACAATCTCGTTGGACGGACATATGTACATACAGACAGACAGACATAGAGACACAGTTTTAGTTCCTTCAATGTATGAAACGTTAAGATATAATAGCATTGAAAGAATCAGTTCTGACCAATGTACAGACAAAACCTTCTTTTATTTATTTAGATAATGAACTTATGTCCCTCAGTATGAATGAGTTATGGCTTCCAGTACGGCAAGACACCATCAATACACTGAAAAATCTTTGGTTTGCTTTGGTTTAATGCACTCATATACACACAGAACAGCAGAAATGTGCCTGGTTATTTTTTTATGTATAACTTTCTTTTACACTAACAGGCTCTATTGAGCTCTAAATAATATATAGCATTATATAAAATTTATATTATTATAATCAATATCATACAACATTTAGTTTCAAACCGAGCAATCTGACGAGAGGTTTTGCACAAATAGTGATAATAGACAGTAACAGCACTGTTTAGAATGTTTAACTATATGTATCACTCTGCATCCCAGATCCCAGGTGTTCTACAATCATTAATTACACTAGATGTCGGTCCCAGCATGGGTGAAAGTAGGTCAGCACAGTGCGCAGTACTGAGGGGAGATCAGCTACCTGCAGTAAAACACATTCATAACCAGTCACTGAAGCACTTTCAGAAAGAAAACACAACTGATAATGTTATGTCCTATTAAACAACGCTTTGTCTCCTTAGTAATTGCTTGAAAGTCATTCCCTCATGGCTGACAGGAGCTACAAAGCTCCCTCGATTCTAACACAAGGCTGAATCCCAATGTCCACTTGGTGTGTGGAACAAGTACAAGTGGATTGTACACCCTACAAGCTTTTACGCTATTTGGGATAAGAGTGTGAAAGCACAGAAGTTAACATAGCTGATATTCTAAAGCAGAATAAATGAAAATATAAAGAGAAACTTATGAGATTTACAGAACTGTCCAACACCTGCATGGTTTATTCTATTCACCTTTTGGCCACCAAGTACCAGTAAGAATTGAAAACTACTTTCACTCATTTTAATTACAATAACTGCCAGTCTCAGTTAGTTACACCAAGCACGGAAGGACATGTGTTGACGTACTGTAGCAAAATAAGTGGTTAAATAGAGAAACAATTCATAATCTGTTGATAATAAATGGTGTTTGTGGAACTGTTGTATATAAGCAATATAACACTAAAGGTTGTGCTGTTGTGCTGGATATCAGCATGGCTGTGATTCCTTCGGTACCCAGGCTACACCCTCGTGCCGATGACTGCATCACAGCCATGCTGATATTCAGCACAACAGCACAATTCAGAGTGTGATATTACTTAAATATACAGTTAAAATGTATAAATGTGCTTTGAAAGTCAAACTTTGTCAGTCATTTTAGACCTGTCTGAAAAAGCAGTCAATAAGCATAGATCTGTGAAGCGGTCCAGTAGCAGCGTCCATCATCTAAATCCCGTTTCCTAAGAATGACCAGGACTAACGGAGCGCCTCCTGTTCTCCAAGGCAATCCATTTTCACACTGCAGGTCTTCAAAGCATTCAATCTAGCATCTAGCAGCAGGCTTGCAATAAGAAGCAGGGCACCGACCTGGTTGCACACCGTCCCAAACCTGCTATTCAGGTGTAGTGACCACTAGCCAACCAGGTCACATGACATGTGACCCGGCTGTGAGATCTGTGTAGATAATTTTCAGTATACTGTATACTGTAGGGCCACAGAGTGCTACATTTTTTACGTTAATATTTATGCGTTATTGAGGTTTCACTATCATGAAATCAAGTTCAGTTAGGGCTAGTTACATAAGATATTTTTGTTTTTCAAACCATATAAATCTTCTCTGTATGTCTCATTCTCAGCTTCTAGATACTCTTCCCCTTTATTCTCATGATGACCACCATCTCTGCCTGCTGTACTGCACATTAACTTTCTCAACTCTCCACCTGATATTGATGCAGGAATAAAAAAACAAATAACATCAAATTGATCCCTCACGCATTCTGACTGCTAGTCACACACACACTCACACGCGCGCACACACACACACACACACACACACATACACATTAATTTCTAAGCGGGACACAGTGTCTGTCCACACTCTGGGTCTGTCCTCTCTCTCTCTCTTTCTCTCTCCATTACTGCATCCTAATTGATCCTAACGAAGGAGTCGTGGTGCAGATGCAGGCTCTGATTAGGTGGATGCACCTGCTGACATTTCTCTCTCTCTCTGACTCTTCCTCTCCTCTGCCCTTAATTGTTCATTTTATTATTCATTTGCTTCCCAAATTGCTCTTCTCACAAGAGCTAATACATAATGAAAGCTAACAGAGTCTCTAAAATGACTATCCAATGAAACTAACTTGTATTTAAGTGTTCAGAGAAGTACCTAGTAAGGGATTAGTGGCGAACACACAAAGTCACATATTCTGTTTATTGTGACATTGACATGATTTTAAAGGGCAATCAATATTGTCCATGGTGCAGTAGCAATATGTTCCTTTGTTACAGTTTTCGGCTTTAGATAGATCCCTGAGGCACTTAAATTGTGTTACATGCTCTCGGAGTCTGCTGGTAACAATAACACTGCAACGGATCGAATTTCAACATTGTGCTTTTTTTCTGAAAGTTATTCAGCCAACATCACTCATTCGAGAGAGCTCGGAGACTTTGAGGATCAGAAAGGATTGGTTTCAAGCCTTAGGAATGGAAGGAGGAACAATAGTGGGTATGATTCCTCAGTGCCAGTCAGCACCAGGATCCTGACCATACATAAACATGAGCCAGTCACTGCCACAGCCAGACACTAACACAGAAGAACGACAGGCTTCAGATGCCAGTTGAGATACTTAGTGTTTGTGTATGCAGTTTGGATCCTGAGGTTATGTAATACTCATGAATATATAGGAAGCAATAGCAGCATGCAGATATTAACACACGTTTTATTGATTTTTACTGGTGTGTCTTATTGATGGTGTTTGCATGTTCTCCACATGTTTTCCTGCACTTACTTCGGTTTCCTCCCACAGTCCAAAGACATGCAGATTAGACTAATTGGCATTTTTGACAGTTTTGGACAGTGTGTGTGCTTGTTGCCTGAGATGGATTGCCACCCTGTCCAGTGTACCCTGCATCATTCCTTGGTATAGGCACCAGACCCTGCGGGACCCTGTAGAGGATAAGCTGTATAGAGAATGAGTGAGAGTGAGAGTCTTATTGGTGGTGGATATAATTTTAATGTTTTAGTGTTCAACTGTGAACCCAAATTGTTTTAAAAAACATAATTTCTTTTCTGGATTACATGCTAAATTGGTTCCAAAATAAAAGAGTAATAGATTATACAAAAGCCAGAAGATAATGTAAAATTCATGCGTCACATATTCTGACTGATAATGTGGAGAAAATTGTGCTATGTCCTACTTTAACCTTGTATTTAAAAACTATAACCATAATTTCTGTTCCACACTGGATTTTTTTTAATTGACAGCTATTACAGATTCAGACAACAGAAATGGCACATAATTATGCCAACTCATTTACCCTCATTAAAAATATAGGGGCTTACAGGAGTTAATCTTGGGATGCTCTTAAGTCTACATGCACATATAATAAATATGAAAGCAAAAAGTCAAAGAGGATTACATTGTCGACTATTACAGAATAAAGTGCAAACAGATATAACAAGATGTGAATGCAAACATAAGACACTACTAAGCAGAAAACTTGTAAAATGGCTTTCAAAGTTGAACATTTAATTGTGTGTGTGTGTATATATATATATATATATATATATATATATATATACACATACAAGAAGCCATACATACAGTACCCATCAACATGACTTATAACACTAATTCGAAAAGACACTTATGTACTGTAAGTAGTTATAAGTTGTTAATTATTTGCCATTGTAATGGTAACTTAGGTGGCTACTTTTATTATCATGACATTTTTCCATTGTTAGAATGTGTTAGATAAACTGCTGCACTGCATCTCTAATATTCTAGTAGACAAGTAACCATATATAAAACACATAAACATGTTAAAAATATTAATCCCATATTTACATATAGTTCTATGAACCAAGGATAACTGCCTTGGCCAGTAAGAATTATTATTATTATTATTATAAGTGAAAATTCTACAAAAAAATCAGATTTTCAAAAGGGAGAGGTTGTTGGTCAATCTGAGCGTAGAGTGTCTCATGGGCAAATATATATGTGTATTGCAGGAGCCTTTAGTACTAACAAAAAAATTTGAGATCAAATTAATAAAGAATTTTAGGATAAAATGGTATAACATCAATGGAGTGATGATCTAGTCTTCGAAAAGATTTCTTCCTGCTGTTCTGCAGAGAACAACCCTCTAATTATATGTCTGGGTGAATTGTAGCTCTTGAGACCCTAAAACAAAATCAACAACGCATATGGAATGCATTAATAGCTAATGCCCATTAGTAGACAGGCAACCACTGTCAACTAATCACTGAAGAATATAATAGCACTAAGCGAATTGGCCATAAAAGGCATGTGCATTAAAGGCTTTTGTGTTCAGGAGTGTTTCTTAGACTGCTATGTATCATTTCTCTCACAGGTCATTCCGGGCAGCCAGACCGACAAGCACAGTTGACCTGACTGGGCATGTCGTGACAGTGCCTGCTGATAGATCATTTGATTTCGCTGAGACTTGCCATGGATGAGCCCAACAAAGGAACTTATTTGCAAGGTGTAGAGAGATGTCTGACCATGTGCCACCCTGATGATTGATGAGTCTAAACTGTACAATATGTTGAACAGCACAAAGCCACGTCAACATCGTACAATCATTATAAAACATCTTCAGATGAACTGACCTTAGTTCCAGCTGGTTCAGTGGTTGTTTTCATGTATTCTATATAAAGTGTTCATTTAATTGATTGTGGCTTAATGAATTCTTTTGTGAACAGCTTAAGATGGCCAATGCAGCCTGAAAAAAGAGCACATCTGGTGTTGTTGCTTTTGTAGCAATGATCAACCCCTGTAATGCAATCTTCATTTTAAAACTGGCCACCAGGCGAGCATTAGAGCCTAACAGAGATGGATGTGTGCTCAAAAAGGCTGACCCAGACCCATTTTCAGTCAATGGTGAGGCTGTAGTTAAACATGGCACTTCAATTACTAGGTCACTATCAGCAGGTAAGAATCAATCATGTGCGGCAGCACACATAACATCTTCACCTTGCTCGGGTGTGAGAAGTGGGGAGCGTGGCTTGTCATTGGACTATAAGGAGGGCTCTGTTGGAGGACATTAGTCTTTACGTTTTGCAGTCTCAGCTCCTGAATCATCAATTTTAGTTCAGCCATGTCTAATGACTCACCAAGAAAGTGATTCAACAAGAAAGTAATAAGATTGCTTTGTGAACTTCTTGTTATACTTGTCTGTCACGGCATGATGTGGGCATTTGTGACTTGCAAGCATTTTAGGCAGTGATGATTTGAACCAATGCCTAAATTGCCAGTAAAATATGCTCTCTTGGCTTCGACATTGCTGCATAGTTAGTGCAGGAGATATTCAAGTTGAACACTGCATCTGTAAGATGGTCAATACTGAGGAAGTGGGTGCATACCTGATGCCCATCTTTGGCTTCCAGGTGATTTATACACTCTGCATGAGTGGGAGCCCTGAAACAAGGAGATAAGTTAGTTACTCTGTGTATCATGAAAGAATGAAAAATCCATGATGCAGAGGGAAAAACGCTAGTCCGAGAAATGGGAATTAGCAGAAATCCAGCTGACGTATTAGACTAAACAGGCCCACTTGTTGGTGGATGTGGATGTTAATGTATCGGACTTCAATTCAATTCAATTTTATTTGTATAGCGCTTTTAACAATTGTCATTGTCGCAAAGCAGCTTTACACAATCAAA
>JAOVVA010000010.1:10238550-10252223 GCA_028565275.1 Leiocassis micropogon
ATTATACACCATTATAGTTGATTTCAAGAGTTTGTGTCACCTTTTCTTGGTAATGGGTAATTTTCCTTGGTAATTTTAGCCCTTAATTAAGACATTTGTATTTTTCAACAAGAAATGAGAGTTTTGCCCAGACCCTTTCTATCTCCCGACCTCAACATGCAGACATTCAGCAGAGTTACAGCAAATGGGTTTGAAGGAAAATACTTACATTTTCATTTAGCAGACACCATATCCAGAGCGACTTATATTTTTATCTCATTATACATCTGAGCAGTTGAGGGTTAAGGACCTTGCTTAAGGCCTTCCAACAGTGGCAACTTGGTGGTTGTGGAAATTGAAAAACTCTGGACCTTCCGAACCATAGTCCAATGCCTTAACCACTGAGCTACCCCTGACCTTGCCAAGCAACCTGGTAAAGTTAGAATAGAGATGTCAGGAAGAATATAACCATACAGGCAAAGCTGTTATGTGGGATTTAAGATATTAGATATAAGAAGCTAGATGCTTTTAGGAAGTGAGATGCAAACTTGTGAACACACTTTTTAAAACCTAATGCACTACATGTCTGATATAGATATAGATATAGATGTCCTTTATATTTTGTTGTAAAGATATGCTAACTTTTGCTGTACTTTATGCATGCATTTATGAAGGGAGCAGCAGTCAATCCAGGACTTATGCAGAATAACAGAATACAGTTGTGAGAATAAAACCTACTTAAATTTCTCTATATAATCCCCTGCTACTTAAAGCACTTAATCCAGAGTTTCATTAGTGCGTGGTAAAACGTTTTCTCAGTACATCAGAGTCATGATTGGACTACTTGCTTCATGTCCGAAATGCTGGCCTTGCAGGAGCGTCTTTAATGGCTCAAACATGTGGAAATGGCTTGGAACGAGGTAAGGACTGTATGAGGGATGTGGCAATAACTGCCAGCCAAATTCCTGTAATGTGAAAGTGGTGGTTGTAAATGATTGTGTGTATAGCACCCACAAATAGATGCGTTGGTGAGAAATTATCGATCCATTTTTAAGGATGAGGTGTTCCAGGGGCTGATTGTTCACGGGAACAACCAATGGGCTCTGATCCACCTTGAAAAGGAGCTTCACTTCTTTCTTTACATATGGACTTCTTTAAAACATTTGCACCATTCAAATGTTTTACAAGCCTCATCACTGTACTGTGCTTGAAGTCTTCTGTAAATTTCGATTTTAAGGCCTTTATTCACACCAGGTTTGATTTAAACACCCCATTATTTAAAAAATATTAACTTCAAGGTTAATATAAAATAGCATTAGTTATAGAATATACTGTAGTACAGTTCCTCGGTTCCTCTTTGCAATCTATTCATGTGAGCTTACAGCAGAGGCATTCTTTATTAGGGAAGTACATGCAGGACTTATACACCAGTCATATAAGTCACTTGTATTAAATGTATTCTTTTTTGCGTCTGAAAATAGATGCAGAAAAAAGATTAGCTCCTGATCATAAGCTGTAAATGCATCGATTTCTGTGCAGCCTTTTGTACAGTAAACCATGAGATTTGTTCTCTCTCATTCTTCCTCTACTGGTATTTCTGGCATTGCTAATGTTTGAACCACATTTACATAACCATGGGCAAATACTCTAACAACTTCTCTCACACAAGGCATCAGTAGTACACATAGTCTACATTTTTTTTTTCTTGCTGTTGTTACAACGTGGAGCTGAAATGATTTACTAATATTATACTGTATGGCATTAACCTACCGAACAATATCCCAAACTATTAAAGTAGGCAAAATATCAATAGGCAGACATGTGGTGGTTCCATATTCTTTTTATTTTAAAATAATGTAAAAACATTATTTTAAAATAAAAAGAATATGGAACCACCAATATGGAATATGTCTGCCTATTGATATTTTGCCTACTTTAATAGCCTACTTTTCTGGTGCTCAGTGGGATGGTTAAAGTTTGAATAATTGAATGAAACCCTAGATAATATAATGTCCCAAACCTGCATTTCTTTAGTATGCTGTTTGTTTGGATGTGTTTTCTAGAACTTTCCAGCAACAGGTGTATTGACAGTATATTGCTCTCTAACATCTTGATATCTGACATCTTGTGTGCATTCAAATAATTATGCGAATTCTGATCAGGTTTACATTCAAGAGAAATAAATACTTATGCTACCATTCTATGCTTCCCCTTAGGAAAATCATTCAACTGCAATTACTTGCATAACTGGCATTGTGGACTCACTTCTTTTACGAAGTCTATTTTTCTTGGCTTTAGAGGCTTTGTAAGAGTACTGTATATGCAAACATACAGCAGTTTATGCATTGGCGATCTGGGGATCGATTAGTTGTACATGGATAATGATAGTGTCAGTCTGTGGAGTGGCTCCGGCACTGTTTAGTCTGTACTGTAGCTCCACAGTGTGGCCAGTCTGCTGCTGAAGTCAAACGGTGCTATCAGGATCAGACTTGTTTGAACCTGTGTGCGGTAAAAAGCCAAAATGGTTGTTGACATTGCTGGCTTTGAGATACATTGAGACACAAGCATTGCCAAAGAGCTTGTAAAAAAAAAAACACAGTAACCCACAGGGGTTACAAAGGCTGATAGCAATCTTCACGCAGATGTTGTCAGCAACTGATATGAAGAATTTCATATATAGGCTTTGTTAAACCCTAGCAACAAAACCCAAAATATATACACTGCCTGGCCAAAAAAAAAAAAAGAAAACTTGCTGCTTCAGAAGGGACACAATATTGGTCTGCATCTAACAAATAAAGAGACTGACAAATTCTGGAACAGGGTTAAGAACTGCCCTACATATATTAAAACTTGGAATGATAGTGCTGAACCATATGAATTTTGTGGAAGAAATATTTTTGGAGTTGCAGCATAAACAGCTGTGTGGTCATAGGAAAATCACTTGTAAGTTAGAAAAAAACTTGTGGTCTGCTGAATCTAGACTGACTCCATACCGGAAGTCTGTAAGCACCAGGGTAAGAACAGAAGCACATGAAGCGATGCACTTATCATGCATAATTCCCACTGTACCTCTGGAGACAGTGTTATGATCTGGGGTTGCTTCACTTGGTCAGGTCTAGTCTCAGCAATGGTAGTGTGGCAATAAAATGACACGGTTACGACTTCAACAGATTCTTTCTTTCTGGGAGCATAAGGAAATCATTTTCACACATGAACTGGCCAGCTCATCATTAGTCTCCGTGACATTAATTACAACCTGAAAAAGAATGAACATGAGTGAATGATATCACTGCATTCTCATTATGTAACTATAACAACCACACTGATTGGGCCCTTACTGTGGTTGTGGTAGCGCGTGGCCTGATGGAATCTCTATCTACCAATTTAATGATTAGTGCATGTGCTTGAGTATTCTCATAGTCTTATGATATTATTCCATAATATTCTTAGTCTTCCTGCACCTATACCAGACACTATGGAGTATTGCATTAAGGTTGGAGGCAAATCTATATTGGAGCATTAACTGAATCAATCACAACACCACCTACAGTACAGTAAACATTTGATATGTCAGCTTTGGGCAGAATAGTATAATAAAGCTGCAGACTACAGTCATGCATTTATCTACTCAGCCGCTCATGTGGCAGCAGGGAAATGCAAAAAAATCATGCAGACAAAGGTCAAGTGCTTCAGGTAATGCTCATATCACACATCACATCAGAATGGGGAAAAAAAGCGTAAGTTATGTGACTTTGATCATGGCATAGTTTGGCTGGTTAAAGTATTTCAGAAAACAATATTTTAGGAATTTTCCACACAACAGTCTCTAGAGTAATGGTTCTCAACTTTGGTCCCGGAGGACCACCTACCCTCAACATTTTTGTCTCTGCTCTCAGTACACCTGATTTAACTAATCAGCTAATTAACAGCCTTTCCTTAATTGAAGTGGGTGTGATAGATCATGGAAAGCACTAAAATGTGAAGGGCAGGTGGTCCTATGGGACCAGGGTTGAGAACAGCATATAAATAATGGCTGATTGGATAACTGCATACATGAACAGGTGTACGCATGTTCCTCATAAAGTGACTAGGTTTCAATATAATTTCAATTTGTTGCTATAAGCAGTATAATCAGGAACTTGGGGTCATCCTTGTGTTCTATTAAAGAAAAATGCCACTTGGCAGAAGGTGCCCAAAAGTAAATGTTTGTTATGGTAATGCTTGTTACGTGTAAAAATTAAAATGGTGTTGGCTAACTTGCTGGCCTTATGGTGCTAGATTACCTCACAGCTTCTTATAAAACTGCACAAATCTGTGTCTAATACTCCTGATTTTAAGCAATGAGTTTTAACTCCAAATATTAAAATGTTTTCAAAAGCATCTTTTGCTTATGCCATATTTTTGTATGTGCACAGTACTATAAGTAAAACAGTTGTTAGGTTTTACTGAGCTTGCTGAAGAATATGAGTTCTTCTGGTAACTTTGTCACACTCGCTCCTTTCTATTTTTAGGCAAATCCCAGGAGCGTACGTTAGGTTTTTTGTTTCCATCTGAAAACTGGTCTGTCTTGTACTATATTTCTTTCTTTACAGCAATGCATATATTCTCCTGCAATGTTATTTATTTATAATTTTTTATGTTATATATGGAAATGCTGAATGATTTTGTACATAATTATGCAGACATGATAAACATATACTGTATAACAAAATTGGTACAGTATATAATATGGTGTTTAAGACTTTTGCATAGTACTGTATATTGTAAGACAGTTTTCACAATATTTAAAACCTTACACCAACTCAGGAAAACAGATCCTAAGTATTTTTGTAGTGTATGCTGATTTCCAGAAAGAGTTACCACTTACAGTACCACTGGTTATCAGGAAAGCAAATGATAGGGTTGTCATTAATGTCTGAGACAGTAACAGTGTGGGAAGTTATGTTGATCCGTGGTGGTCCAGAAGGGACTAAAGCTTTCTTTGTTAGACTGTTGGACTGTCTCTCAAAGGTGGAGCGCCTTCATCCATCCTGCAATTGTGATCAATCCAGTGTCTACACACAAATCGAAACACAAAGGTCAGATTTTAGGGCAAATAATAATAATAAAAATGATGATATGAAAGATTAGAGGATCAATTATATAGCAATGGAGCAATCTTACATTTGTGTATAGCAAGATAAGTGTTGTCACTTACAGTATGGTGTAGAAGATAAATCTGCTATAAAATGAGTCACTGGGGACAACAGCAGTAATGTTGGTCATTATGTACCCTGGGATCAACTCTTCTGGGACAGTGAATTATGTAATGGTGCTACAGTATAAAAAGCAAAACATTATTGTATGGTGTAGGGATGATGAAGAGATATGATATAGTGCATGTATTATAAGTCAGGTAATGATCTGAATGAGATGTATTCAAAACAAATATTTAAATTATTCTCAGTCAAAAGTATTGTTTGTTATCATTGAGGTTAATTATGTTGATGAACTAAGTTTTGGAATCAGTGTTATTTCCATAATTCACTGAAATATTCAAAGAATATCTATCAATAGTAGATAAAAAGTTTTTAATTAAAGTACAAAAATGCTTATGAATGCATTTGTATATGTGACTTATTTCCCAAAGAGTATAAGCGAGAGTTGCTCACTGATTTACAATGAGCACAGAGTTATATACATACAATTAGAAGTCTATTTTCAGGGTCACAGACAGCTGGTTGATAAATGAAACTTGGCGGAGACTTCTCCACTTTGATATTTTATTATGACAACCACACCCCATGACATTTTTTATACTCCGTCTACACACACCCAGTGAACAAAAGAAAGAATTCATATTTTTAAACTGGGTGCTCATTCACATCTGTTAGTATAACAGTGAGTACATGCAGTTCAAAGCTTGCACTGTTGTCTATTACAAGAAGTCAAGCAGAATGAAATGATTAGATGAACTCTTAAAGTTCAGATTTGGGGAGGCTGTGACAGTTATGGTACCTTGCAAAAATATTCATACCCCTTGAACCTTTCCATAATTTGTCACTTTACAACCACAACATAAATGTATTTTATTAGATAATTGTGAAGTGGAAAGGAAAATTATAAATGATTTTCAAACTTTTCTTTTTTTTAATCTGGAAAGAGTGGCACGCATTTGTATTTAATCTGATACCCCTAATTAAAATCCAATGGAACCAATTGCCTTCAGAAGTCACCTAATTATTAAATAGGGTCCACCTGTGTGTAATTTGATCTCATTATTAATACAGCTGTTCTGTGAAGCCCTCAGATGTTTGTTAGAGAACATTAATGAACAAACAGCATCATGAAGCCCAAGGAACACACCAGGTCAGAGATAAAGTTGTGGAGAAGTTTAAAGCAGGGTTAGGTTATAAAAGAAAATTCCAAGCTTTGAACATCTCACGGAGCACTGTCCAATCCATCATATGAAAATGGAAAGAGTATGGCACAACTGAAAACCTACCAATACATGGCTGTCCACCCAAACTGACAGGCCTAACTAAAATCCAATGGAACCAATTGCATTAATCATAGAAGCAGCAGAGATCCACATTTCAGGTGGGAGAATCTCTCCACAGGACAACTATTAGTCGTGCATTTCACAAATCTGGCCTTGTGAAGAGTCTATGGAAGAGTGGCAAAAAGAAGGCCATTGTTAAAAGAAAGCCATAAGAAGTCCCGTTTGCATTTTGCTACAAGCCATGTGAAACTGCAGACAGGCTTTCTTTCTTTTTCTCCTCCGGAGTTATGATGGGCCTCTTGGCTGCTTCTTTATTTTCAAGGCACTGTACCTAGAAGTAACATACTGTACATATTGTAAACCAGCTGGATTTTGTATGAACAATTAATTCTCCATTTCTACTATAGTTTAACACAAAGATTCTGTTTTAACCACAACATATTTCACAAATATGTCTTGATAGATACATTTAGTACTATGATTACATTAATCGTGTAGGCTGTTCTTAAAATGGATCACTCTAAGTGAGAATGCCTATGATGAATCAAGAGAACCTTGGCACGTGTTGAATTCACCACATACACCATGAAATCTTTACACAACTTCGGACTTGCTTGTATGATATTCTTGTATAAATTAATTGTTATATGTTACAAGTTCTAGTTGTACTTAAAGGTTTGGTGGGTTTCATCCAGGTATTGTTTTTTTCCCCACAGTCCAAAGACATGCTTATTGAAGACCTGGTTGTTTTAATAGCAGGCTTCAAATCATCTGTATTGTTGAACCACTAAGCAAAGGCCCAGTTCTTTTTCTCCCCAGCCCAGGTAAGATGTTTCTGACATTGACTCCTGTTCAAGAGTGGCTTGATAATCGGAATGCAACAATTGTAGCCCATTTCCTGAAGATGTCTTTGTGTGGTGGCTCTTGATGCACTGACTCCAGCCTCAGTCCACTCCTTGTGGAGCTCTCCCAAGATCTTGAATCATGAGTATGCTTCAATACAGCACTCTGTGAACAGCCAGCGCCTTCAGGGATGACCTTCTGTGGCTTTTCCTCCTCGTGAAGGTCATCTGGACATCTGTCAAGTCATATTCATGTCCCCATTCATGAAGTGAACTAGACCGATAGATACACAGTATTTATACTGTATGAATAGTAATGTACTCAAACTTGAAATTAAATATTTTATTATTGTGAGATATAGGATTTTTGGTTTTAATGAGCTGTAAGCAGTACAAAAGGCTTAAAATATATCACTTTGTGATTAATCAAAATTAAATTACCGGGGGAAAAACTAACTAACTATATTAACCTCTGCTTATTTTTTTATTATCAAGTGCAAAATCTGCATACAACAAATGGCATTAATTAGTATACAAAACCAGAGGAAAACAGGCCCGGCACAGTGGAACCATATTAAATCAGAATCAAATATCAAACATTGGAAGAAACATAAAACGTAAGATAAAATAAAAATAATGACATATAGAAGATATAACTACAACAAATTATACATTATAACAACCTTTAAACAATTTTATTGCATTTCGATTTTTCATTTTACGAAGGGCATCTGAGGAATACTTTAGGTCATTTTTAAACACAAAAACAAACGAAGAGATTTAAAATATCTACATTTCTGAATGTAGAATTATGCTAATAAAATACTATTATTAACCAAATCGCACAAGACAGAGCACACTTCTGCTACTGTACTTCCTTGTTCTACAGCGTACGTTAACACGTCACCGCACTGGCCGTGTCGCTTGTTGATGATGTAATGCGGACTCTGAATTTGAACACGCGTTGTAAACATTGACGTGTGCTTTTGATGCCGGTGAGTTTATCGCAATTCATTTTTGCTGTTTGATAAGGTCACGTAATTTAGGACTAGCTTACGTTGTTTCTGTTGTAACATGTCAAACCTTCTGAATGTTACATGTTAGAAGCTGGGAATTAGCTATCAGCTAGCCGGCTCCAGGCACATGGAGATGGAGGGTACGCATAACCATTTATTTCAGTGTAAAACTGATCACATCCCTTTACCTCGTCCATTAGTGAAACATAAGGAAACAGTACAGGATCACAGCTGACCGGATGCTATGGTTGGTGCTGGACTGTTCTCAGAATACCCATAGTAACAGATCAACAACCTCACAGCTACAAAGTTAGGTTTACCCCACGTGTTATTATAAACTATAGCATTTTTTGTAATACAAGGTGAGTTCAGGTTACTTGAAAAATAAAAGATGATACTTGACACTATAGAAAGTATGTATCACATTACACTCCCAACTTAACATCTACAGTATATGGACAAAAGTATTTGGGCAAACCTGTTAATTATTTAATTGAGGTGTTTCAATCAGGCCCAAAACATTCAATCATTTAGGTGTTTCAATAAGCATACCAAGAATCTTGAACAACGCTATGCTTCCAACTTTGTGGCAACAGATTGGGGAAGGCCCTTTTCTATTCGAACTTGACTGTGCCCCAGTGCACAAGGCAGGGACTATAAAGACACTTGCCAAAATTTGACTGGCCCGCACAGAGCCCTGACCTCAACCCCCTCGTTCATTTTTGGGATAAACTTGAATGGAGATTGTGAGCCCGTCCTTCTCATCCAACATCAGTGTCTGACCTCATAAATGCTCTACAGAATGAATCAGCACGAATTCCCACAGAAACACGTCAAAATTTTGTGGACAGCCTAATAAGAAGAGTGAAAGTTGTTATCGCTGCAAAAAGGGGATGTATATGTCCATACAGTGTATGTATTCGGATACAATGTTATTGCAGGTTTGGCCAAATACATAAAAATAAATCATAAAAAATATGAAACTGGTGCTCAGTATGTCAGTTTCTTAAAAACAAGACCAATCTCTGTTGCAGGTGAAAAGTTAGTGTAGTGTTACCAGGGTCAGAAATGACCAAAGTTTTAAGCCTACATGACAGTTTTACAGAGCTTATTTAGCAGACATAGCTCAACATCGGGTGAGGATTTTTCATATTTTGGAGTGTTGTTCTATTATGCAGAAAATAATAATAATAATAAAACATTTAATTTGAAAATGTGTCTAGACTTTTGACTGGTGTAGTTATGTATGTGGTTTAGCTGCGCCAGTGCACAAAGCCATTCATCACAAAACCGTCTCTCTCTAACACACCCTGTGACAGACATGGCATCTGATAATCTTACTAAATAACACATCTCAGAGTCATACCTGTAAAAACAGATCAAGACTGAGGAGCACCAGTGTTGCTAATAATATTGTAAAATTTAAATTGCTTTTGTTTCATATCGTTATACATGGGGCGTTCAAGTCAAACCGGGACATTACAAGAACATTCATTTCCACATGTTTGGGCCATTAAAGGAGTTCCTGGGAGGCCTGTGTTTCTGATATGAAGCAGGCAGTTTGATCAGCTTTAGTGTACTGAGAAAACTTTCTACCTTAATGGTTTCCAAGCACTAGTGAAATCCTGGAGTAAGTGCATTAGTGTAACAGGATTTTATAGAGAAAAAAAGGTAGTTTATACTCTCATAACTATGTTCTTTTATTCTGCACAATCAGAAGTCTCAGCTTGACTCAAACTTTTATAAAAAAAATAAAATAAAAAAAGAATCAGATGATTATGCAACATACATTCATGCATAGGATATAACATCTCTTAGCCTTTGATTCTTACACTAATCTTCTGTGAGTGACAGTATCATAGCTTAAAGTCCTGTTTAACCAGTTAGTTTTCAAGCATTCAGGCCAATGAGTGAGCACAGCCTTTTTTTCCTCATCAGGGTTTGAAGACTAACATCATGGCAAACTCACTGGCCAAACTGGAATTCCACAATAAGCTGATTCTAGCACCTATGGTGCGGGTAGGTACTCTACCCATGAGACTTTTGGCATTGGACTATGGTGCAGATATTGTCTACTGTGAGGTAAGGTTTAAATGTAATGTTTTATACTGTTTAATGAACATGTTGGTGTATCTAAGACACTAGTTTAAATGTTACATTAGTACACTTTGGCATGTACTCTACGTACAACTGTGGAGCCTGGATTTGATTCTCTTAAATGAACTGATACGATTTGTCTTTTTGTTGAAGGAACTGATTGATCTCAAAATGGTTCAGTGTGAGAGGGTTGTTAATAGTGAGTCTCTCTGCGCACTCATACCAGGATTTTTTTTAATAAATAGTACTTAATTATTATTATTTAATTTTTTTGTATTGAAGGAAATATTGATGGTCGTGTTATTGGTCTTTGGTAGATGTCTTGGAGACAGTGGACTTTGTAGCCCCTGATGAGAGGATTATGTTCCGCACCTGTAGTAAAGAGAAGGACTGTGTTGTCTTTCAGATGGTTTGTGTTATGATTTTCTTTTAGAATGGACCTTTTTTTCAAATCTATATAATAATGCAGTTATAATGAGTTAATCAATTTTTTCTTGTGTAATCAGGGAACAGCTGATCCAGAGAGAGCACTGGCTGTAGCCAAACTTGTGTGAGTTGGAATCAAGTGTTTCTCTGTATTCTTAGAATAAAAAGTAAAAACCAAACTAAATAAAATAATAAACCTTCATGTCCTAGCTTTTAGGAACTACTAGATAATGTAATGTTTTTTTTCCCTGAACAGTGAGAATGATGTAGCAGCCATTGATGTGAATATGGGCTGTCCAAAGGAATACTCCACCAAGGTAAGTGATTTTATAAATGCACACATATCCAGTCCTTATTCTTCAGGTAAAGTTTTCCTTAAAAAAAATTCTTATGTAATGTTATTATTGTGCTATAATTATAATTATGGCGTCTCATGCAGGGTGGAATGGGATCTGCGCTGCTTTCTGACCCTGACAAAATCGAGGCTGTAGGTATCCAACTTGTGATTTTGCAAATACAATGCAACACACAGTTAGTGGCAATTCACTTATGTTTGATAATAACTGAGTTTTAAAGAATCTAAAGTTGCATTTGATTTCTTTGTTGTTCTTTGCAGATTCTGAGCACTCTGGTGAGAGGAGTTTCAAAACCAGTAACCTGCAAAATCCGAGTCCTTCCCACTGTAAGTGTCCGGGGGTCGCATTAATCAGTTTTGCAGAAAAAGAGGACTAATTTTGCCTTTTTTATAGTTCAATAAATATTATTTAACAGTTAGTTCTGACAGTGAACAGTGAAGTTAGTTCTAATCTGACTGGACGAGAGGCATTCCATGAGTTTTGATATAGTGTATAACAGCACTGGAATGTTTAGCTATGTATATCACTCCACATCAGAGGTCTTCTAATAGCCATTAATTACACTAGCCAGCATGGGTGAAGTACACCGGTACTTCATCGGTACACTTTACAGTACTGGAAAGTGGGAAGTGCAACTGAATGCTAAAACCAGTGACAGTAGCACTTTCAGCAGGAAAACACATCTGATAATATTATGTCATCTTAAACAACACTTCTTAGTAGCTGCTTCTATTTTGTTCTGAACTGCCTCTGAATTGTTTTCACGGCTAATAGGCCTGTACATAGCTATCGAATATTATAGTAATCGGGTATTATACCAAAGATTTAATCGAGTAATCGTATAAAATGTACTTTTGCTTAATTAAACAGCAATGTAAAATATATAAGAGAAACAAAGATTTATTTGTTTTCTTTTCAGAAAATTAACTTTTATTTTGCATACAGCATTTTATCAAAAACAAACATTGTCTTTATTCACAATACAATGAATAGCTTAAAGTTGACTGAGATGAATTAAGTTCATTACAGTGCCATACATTCTTATTTTAAAGCCTTTTCTCAGATGCAAAAACTAAAAAAAAGTATTTCAAATGACTAAGTATCAAAAAAACTAAAGCACACATTAAAATAAATAATTATACAAAAACACTAAGTTGTGCAACTAAACTTTCAGAACTAAAAGTTTCAAAATCTACACCTCAGGCATAACATAAGCCTTTACTGACAATTTCTGTCGTTTTCTCTTGCTGGTTTCTTCTTCTCTTGGCTCGCTGATATTTTTATCGCTCCCTTTCATTTTGCAGCCCGCAACAGAACGCTCCCTCAAATCAATACACAGCTAACTGTTTGCGTCTCCTTCCGCTTTTTGGGTGACGTAAGCGCTTCTCCTTCGTTGGGTTTTACTGGCGGCTTGCATCCGGAAGCGCACTGTGTCAAAAGCGCGCTGTCAACAAATAATTGCGCAATCACATTACGCAAGCTTTTAAAATTAATTAAAAGAAGCTTTTTGTAATCGAATTGCTCAAGTTACTCGAGGAATCGTTTCAGCTCTAACGGCTAATGTGAGCCACAAAGCTAATTAGCTTCTAACACAAGGCTGAATCCCAAATCCCTCTATAACCCCGATCAAAAGCACTACTTGTTTTTGTTGGACAATGGATTATACACCCTACATAAGACATTTTATGTTATTTGGGATTCAACCCAGTCATGCTGACATTTCAGTACAACATCACTCCCTCCTGTGTGATATTTCTTAATTATAATGGGTAAAGATCCTGTGTTACACAAGGTAGCAAGGCTTATACTGTGGCTGTTATCATGAATATTCCTGGAAATCGAGAATGCATCAAAATCTAGAGTACAGATTTGTCTATTAGCCTTTTAAAATTTGATCTGTCTGTAAGCCTGTCTCTTTTGGCATTTTTCCAGGCACATGATGAAAAGCAATCTAGACTCTTACAGATAGATGAAGATTTAGAAGTGCATTCACTGTTCTTTACTTTGAGAAGCAATTCATTAATGCATGAATGATCAGAATTCATTGATGTTTCTGTATCATCCTATATGGCCAAAAGTATTTGGACCCCTGACCCTCATATACAGTGGGTACGGAAAGTATTCAGACCCCCTTACATTTTTCACTCTGTTATATTGCAGCCATTTGCTAAAATCATTTAAGTTAATTGTACATTAATGTACACACAGAACCCCATATTGACAGAAAAACACAGAATTGTTGACATTGTTGCAGATTTGTTAAAAAAGAAAAACTGATATCACATGGGCCTAAGTATTCAGACCCTTTGCTCAGTATTTAGTAGAAGCACTCTTTTGATCTAATACAGCCATGAGTCTTTTTGGGAAAGATGCAACAAGTTTTTCACACCTGGATTTGAGGATCCTCTGCCATTCCTCCTTGCAGATCCTCTCCAGTTCTGTCAGGTTGGATGGTAAACGTTGGTGGACAGCCATT
>JAOVVA010000010.1:10252323-10264982 GCA_028565275.1 Leiocassis micropogon
TGCTCTGACATGCATTGTGAGCTGTAAGGTCTTATATAGACAGGTGTGTGGCTTTCCTAATCAAGTCCAATCAGTATGATCAAACACAGCTGATCTCAAATGAAGGTGTAGAACCATCTCAAGGATGATCAGAAGAAATGGACAGCACCCGAGTTAAATATATGAGTGTCGCAGCAAAGGGTCTGAATACTTGGGCCCATGTGATATTTCAGTTTTTCTTTTTTTAATAAATCTGCAAAAATGTCAACAATTCTGTGTTTTTTCTGTGAATATGGGGTGCTGTGTGTACATTAATGAGGGGGAAAAAAAAGAACTTTTAGCCCTTTGGCTCCAGTAAAGTAAAATCATAATGCTACAGCAGAGAAAGATGTTTTAGCCAGTTATGTGTATAACTTTTGTGGCAAGGGGATGGGAAAGAACCACATATAGTTGAGCTGGTCAGGTGTCCATAATGCTTGTCAGTGTTTGTACTAATAATTTTCAATGCTTTATCAGCTGGAGGAGACTGTTAGTTTGGTGAAGAGAATTGAAAAAACAGGAGTGGCAGCTATAGCAGTGCATGGAAGGTATGGCATTTTTTGAGGCAGCTTTTTTTTTTACATTGTAGTCACATGCTATGTGTAGATTTTTCACTCAAAGCGTCTCTGCTTCTCAGGATGAAGGAGGAGAGACCACGGCATGCACTACACTGCGACTACATTCAAGCTGTAGCTGAAAATGTGTCTATTCCAGTAATAGCTAGGTCAGTACCTGATCATATTTGTACCCTGAGTTTTGAATAGCATGTGTACTAGCAGCTGTTCTAATTGTGGATTTTTGTGTAAATTTAGTCAAATGAAAGCTAGCATATAATTTTTTACATACATGTTTTTTCCCTAACTTCGTAGTGGTGGATCTCATGATCTCATTAAAGCATTTGATGATATCGAACAATTTCGAGAGATGACTGGAGCATCCTCTGTTATGTTAGCTCGGGCTGCTATGTGGAACCCTTCAATATTTCGCTCCCAGGGAATGGTGTCAGTAGATGAGGTTATGGAAGAATATGTTAAATATGTGAGTGCAAAGCCTTTGAAATAGCCTAAAAAATGTTTTTGCAAACTCTTTCCATTCTTTGGGCTTTGTAGCTATATATGGTTCAGGTACAAAATACTAAAGAGCTTGAATAATAGTGTGTTGTTTTTGTCTGTAGGCTGTTCGCTATGACAACAACACATTCAACACCAAGTACTGCCTGTGCCAGATGTTAAGAGATAGGGTGGAATCGCCAATGGGCAAACAGCTTCATGGTGCGCAGACCAATGAAGAAATCTGGTAAAGTATTTATTTAAAAATGCAGATGCTTTGTAAAAGGAAGTGGAGCTCAGCTGCATTAAGGGGCTAACAGTGGTTTTGAAGAGTGTAATGAACCCCTAGGAAGAAACATTTCACAATAGCATGCCCAGTTCCTTCTGAAAGTACTGGAATGGCAAGCTAAAATATACACTGAAGACATTTGGGTTTGAGATCAAAAGATGAGAATGAGACGATTGATCAGAATTTCAGCTTTCTGATATTTAAATCTTGACAGTTGTTTACTTACTTTTGGAAATGACTTTATATTTCATTAAAATTTCATGAAAATGTTTTGTCTCATTTGTCATGTTCCCTAATTCTATTTTTTGCCAAGTTTTAAATTTTATTTTTCTCTCTCTCTCTCTCTCTCTCTCTCTCTCTCCCTTTTACTCCATGGATGGTGTTTTATGCTTTATATCACAGCCATGTTCCTGTAGTTGCACTCCTCGTTTCAAGCTTTGATTAATTTTATTCCAAAAACATTTTGCAGTGTGTGTGAACTACAGTAACACAAGTGTCTGTGTATATTTGTGACATGTGCAGTGAGGTGTTTGGCATGACTGATTTCTACAAGCAAGTCCAGGCTGAGCTGAAGGCCCGCAAAAAAGCTCTTGATGCCAACAGCAGCAGTCTTTCAGATCAGCCTGTACTGGATGGCGATGTCATCACTATGGCTCTCAAGTTTGAAAGGTTGATTCCAAATATCACAAATCATAAAATTTTGCTATTATCAATTACAAGGAATTAGTATAAAATATTTTAAAAACGTAAAAGATTTCAGAAGAAATAAATATTTGTGCGTGTAAACTATTGTGAGATGATCCTACATTTAAGCAAAATGCATATGTGATCCAGGAGAGAGTATCCCCCTCAGATCACTCCGAAGATGTACTTGCTTGAATGGAGCAGGAAGGAGAAGCTGGAGCAGCCTGTGTATGAAACGGTGAGAGTCAGACAAATAAACACCATGATCCTCTGACTCTTCCTTTATCCACAACACAGTAAAAGCTCACACAACAGCAGCACACTGGAACAGTGAATTAAATATTCTTCATTACTTCATCTTTAGGAACAACGTGCCCAAGACAGATGTTTCCAGTCTACAGTAATAGTGGCAAATAAGAAGTACAGGTCAACGCTATGGTTAGTATTTTATTATAATTGATATTACTTGCTTTTATTATGAGAATTTCAAACTGTAATCTATGTTCATGGTTGCCCTTTCCAGGGAGAAGTCCAAGAAGTTTGCTGAACAAGCTGCTGCTATTGTGTGTTTGCGCACACTAGGTGTGCCAGAGGGACGTATAGGAGAGGGCTACTCAGGACTGGTAAACAAGAGAAAAAGGGAAGAGAAAAAAAGCACCATTTCAGAGGACGACAGCATTACAGACTTAGCACACAGGAAGAGACGGCTCACTGAGCCATCGCAAAAAGAGGAACAGGAATCAAATGACAATCTGGGTGTAGGCAATGGCTCCTGTGGTCAGACTGTATCCTGACCATGACTAGACGACCAATGCTAAGCTATGAACTCGCCACAAGGAGTGTGTCTGCTGCTACGTGGCTGCATTGCATTTGTCTGATGTACCACAGCATGTCTAAATTACACACGGACCTGTCAGCTTGAAGAAATGCTTATTCTCCCTGATAATTTTAACTTTTATTTTATTGGATAAAGTGCTGTTTCTCTTTGTTTATGTGCACCACATCTTATCTTATAAGGTATGCCAACTCAATGCGACTAAACCTGATATTGTGAGCAGCTCCGGCACCCGCTAATGCTGCAACTCTTTCATTGTCGCTACTTTGATAAAATGGTCCACCAGCCACACAGAACATCTGGTCAGGTGTGGCGCTGTGGTGGTTTCTGTCCATTGATGCATGGGGTGTCAGAAGACTAACAAATTGTACATAACAAGAGATGACATACAATAGGAAAAGACGATGTATGTAATAAAGTGACAACTGAGTAATATTTGTGGAATGCAAGTGATGTTCATGTAATAACATGAATAACATTCTGGTGTTTTCTCACCTCCCTATTCACCTTATTCAACTTATTGGTTTCTTGCCAAACGAAACAAACTCTATAATTGGTTTAGTTAGAGAAGAGAAACGCCGAAATGTGCAGAGTATTACTACCCCTGGACCACCGTTGGGAAACACTTTTCTAGTCCAGTCAGGCAGAGCAGTTCCCAATACACCTCATCCAATCCTAATATAAACACAGTCCTGTTAGCACAGCAGTGTGGAAACCCTGCCAAAGCTCAGAAGCCACATGGCCTGTGTGTGGTGTAAACCAAAAACAAAATTTAAATTTAAACCGTGCATGTAGTTAAGTACTACTGTAGATTTTTTTTCTTCTAAATAGTAAAGGTGACCTAAGGCCTTAATGAAGTGTTTAGTGGTCGTATATATTTTACCTATTTTTATTTGTATTAAAACTTTAAATATATGCAAGTGTGTTTTGTTTTGATCTTTAATTGTATTTCACATCCCACAGAAAGCTTGTGATAATACATATTTAATTACAATGCATTGTATGCTAATCAACAGGATGTATCAGTATTTAGTTTTGGTCACATCCTATCAGTTCTTTGCAGCTGTACCAGTGCTTAAAGAGCGAACTGTATAATATATAAAGCTTATATTCCCCAGCTGCTTACTCGCATGATCTGCCTTAGAGAAGGTTTGATTATTAACCCATGAGTTGAATTGGGGCGTGTTTGGAAAAGAGAAAGTTTGTGTACAATACCTCGGGCACTGGAGTGTTGAAACCCACAGAAAGTCAGAAAACTTTAATAGAAGAAGAATGAATGTGGTATGGTGAAAAACAATTTATATTTACACTGAGGCAGTTAATCTTGTATTAGATTCCTGGTAGAGACCTTGATGTTTTTGAGAATTGAAGATCATTTATTAATAAAATAAGACACTTTTGAAATGCTTTTTGAAACTGTAGGGGTACAAAAGTAATATAATGTAGACATAAATTTATAATGAAAAACATTTTATTTAAAAATGTGTAACTTGCAGCATTCTCGTAAAACCAGCAAGTTATGCAAAGTTTATGCAAAGGGCATAAAAGTCATGCAATCTCCATTTTTTAAAGCTGCTCTCCAGTGTACTGTAAACTCCACTTTAATCAAAATGTCCTAGGAAACACTCTACATCTCTTGTTTGCAGAATCTGTTACTGTGTGCTTGTGCCTTTTCATTGTCACTTCGATGTAGGTCATGTTTCTTCCTCAAATGTAATAATACTAATTAGTAATAACCCATAGTCACGTGAATAACCAGGTCTTGCAGAAAAGTTTGAAAAAAAACTTCCAGTCTTTTATTTGAGAGATTTATCATGATTTACAACTTGTTACTTGTAACTAAACACACATTTGAGTATGATATAAAAAAAAACATTTTAAATGAGTATACATTTACAATAATAGTTTGAGGTAAAGTTCTAAAATAATACTGTATAACGTTAACTCTAATGTGTTAAAGCACTAAAGATCTGGTGAGGTGTTTTTAATGCTCAGTTGTTTTGCACTTCCCACTTATATTTCCTGCATTGTAGTCAGAGACCTTGTGATAGTAGTCATCTTTGTACAGTATTGTGTGTGTGTGTGTGTGTGTGTGTGTTCAGCAGGGTGTAGTGTGCGGTTTCGGACGCAGCGCGTGTGGCTGTTTGTTTCCTTCCCGAGTTTGTTGTCTGTCAGGCGTGCTGACGTCACGCGCGCGCGCGCGGCTCGGAGCGCCCTCGCGAGTGTGTAGTGGAGAAGTTTGGCTAATGTTCACGCGAATATTTGGACGCTTTCAAAGGCCAACGTAAGAACCTCCTCAAACGGGCGATTCCGGATTGTATCCAGCTGACTAGAAACAAGTCCAGGAGTGAATGTTAGTGAGTTTGCTCGCGCTTTTGGGAGAGTGTTCCGGGTTTGCGAGCTGGCACCGCGTAACCCAAAGTACACTTTAGAAAGTTGGCATCGGCCTGCTGTAGCGAGCCTGCATTATGCAGATTTGATCGCAGATAACATAGCCGAAAAAATTCTAACGCGACAGATGCAATGACTGCTGCGAAGTACGGAGGCGAGGAGCTCGATTTCAGGCTGACTTTTGGAGAGGACAGTCAAGCGACGGCCTCAGGCCACACAGGTTAGTAGATTAGTCCTACAAATTACCCGTACAGCTCTTATTACTCCTAAGGCATTAACGAGACTTGAGATTAAACCAAACACAACGTGCACAGCCGTCTCCTCCCGTCACCTCCAGCTGTGCAACAGTTAACTTACAGAGGAAGAGAGTTTCACTTTGAATCATGAAAACCTCCTGCGTTTAACGAGTCGGTTCAGTGGTTACGGCAGGGCACCGAGTCTACCAGTTCCCCCTTTTTAAAACAGACTTCCGCTCCTTTTTATTTTTGTAGATCGTGTAGTTTTGTTACCACAACCCAGGCCTGGAACTGTAACATTCAGTAACAGCTCATCTTCTGTATATTACTGCTATTACTGCAGCTTGTGCGACTAGGATTCCTGCTTTACTTGGCAAAAAATAAATAAAAAATCAAATAAGAAAAGACAGAACTACTTAATTAATTAACACATTTTATTCCTGGTTATTGTAGGACTATTTTATATACATTTTGCATAACATGTCAATTTGCCCATTCATTTTCTTTGTGATATTTTAAACCTGAACACCCAGAACCCCAAAACGTCTAAACTGTGTCAAGATGTAGATTTGAAATGATTCCGTATGACATTATCAGCAATTTTCCTCTTTATGGAATAACTTCTTATAACTTAAAATGATTAAACTTCACGATATTCATGCTAGTTGTTAAGATTAAGATTAGGAAATAAACACTGCTGACACCAGCATGATAGCAAACGTGTTTATAACTATATAACTACAATTAAATTAAATGTTACATGTGTCAATAGTCATTAGTTGTTGGTTATTAGTAATTCCTAGTGCACTTAGCTGTTACAATAATAAAAGTATTATGCAAGTAAGTAATTAAGAAAGGATATACATTTGTTCACAGTCTGGTTCCACTTCCCAAACCTCTGGTCATCATTTTCACAATCAGCGACCTTACTTACATTGGGAAGTCACACATGACAGCAATAATAATAATAATAATTGAAATAACATTAATAAACTAATAATAATAATAATAATAATAATAATGTCAATTCAGTTTGATCCTGAGCTCAGGTTACTGTCTGTCTGGAGTTTCACATGATCTCCCAGTGTATCTGTGGGTTTCCTTCAGGTTCTCTGGTTTCCCCAAGTGATTTAGTTACTCCAAATTGCCCTTAGTTCTGAATTAGTGTGTCTTACATACAGTGTTTCCAGGATAGGTGCCGCATGACCAGGTTAAAGCACCTGCTCAAGAATGAAGGATTGAATTGGTATACTTAAATGTGCCAGTTTGTCAATGCTAGACGACTGGGTCAGAGTCTCTCCAAACCAGCAGGATTTGTGAGGTGTTCCCGGTATGCAGTGTTTAGCACCTATCAAAAGGTGTCCAAGAAAGGACAACCATTGAACCAGTGACAGGGTCATGAGTGGTTAAGGCTTACTGATGCCTGTAGGAGGTGAATGCTAGACTCGATAGAAGAGATACTATGGCACAGATTGCTAAAAAAAAAAGTTTATGCTGACTATCATAGAAAAGTGTGAGAACCCACAATGTATCACAACTTTCTGTGTAAGGGCCTTTGCAGCTGCAGAGTTCCTGTGCTGATTTCCAATCCCATGTCCATCAGTGAAAGCACCTACAACTGGTACATGAACATCAGATCTCGACCATGGAGCAGTAGAACAAAGTGGCCTGATTTGACTAATCACAATTTGTGGGTGGATTTGTGCATGTGCATCACTTACTGAGGGAAGAGATAACACCATAATGCACTATGGGAAGAAGACAAGACAATATGTCAGTGAGATGCTCTTCGCAGAAGTTCTGCTGGGAAACTTAGGGTCCGGGAAATCATGTGACTGTGTTTCATTGACACATACAGCACCATCTACCTCAACCTTGTTGCATACTAAGTACATCTCTTGATGGCAGCGGCCTCTTTCAACCGGATAATGCGCTTTGTCCCACTGCAAAAATTATTAAGGAATGGATTAAGGGATAACAGTTCAAGTGTTGTCTTGTTGATCTCAATCAAATCAAGCATCTGTGAGATTTGCTGGACAAACGAGTCCAATCCATGAAGGCCCCACCTTACAACTTACTGGATAGGACTTACAGAATCTTACTGCTAATGTCTTGGTACCAGATACCACAGCACACCTTCATAGGTCCTGTGGAGTTCAAGCTTGATAAGTCAGTGGCACAATGAGGACATTCACAATATTAGGCAGGTGGTTTTGGTGTTAGGCTAGTGGTTTTATATTGCATAATCCAAACCTGGCGAGTACAATATATAAAAAGCAAAAAAAGTTCAAATGTATTGGTAGGTGAAGTAAATAGCTTTCAGTTCTGAAATACACTTGCAACACATTATGAGAGTAAGCCCTTTCCACTACAGAAAGACTACTTTCAGTTCTGGAGGGTTGGACTACAGCAATGTTTGGTGATTTTCCCCCTGAATTGTTCAAATGGCAACCAATTTGTCAAACTTTGATGATTTCTAGCTCACCCTGACTGGAGTTGTGCACTCTTTAGCTGAATCAGTTTGTTCTATCTTCTCACCAAGCATCCTGTGTTTGGTGTGTTTATGTGTGTGTGTGTGTGTATGTGTCTGTATATGTTTGTGTGTATGTTTGTGTGTGCGCGTGTGTGAGTATGTGTGGGTGAGTGGTGTTATTTATAGTAAACTGTAGCTGTAGTATTGTTGGTAGCCCTTTGTTTACTCACTTGTATGTATCGGGTTAATAAGATATACTCATGATAAATTTGCTATTATTCAAGAGGCCATTAAAATAATACAGCTTGTTTTTTGTAATGGATGTTAAAGCATGTGGCACAATATTTATTACATTCACTTTTTATACTCATTCACAACTTCTAAGACAGGCCAGTGTTGTATATAAGATTGTTCTTCTACATATCATCATTCATCCTAACTAGATGCCACAATAGCCTAATTAATACCTGTTTTACCTTTTTGCCGTAGATGTTGGTGCAGATAATGGCCCGTCCTGTTACCTCTTTACTGCAATTCAACAACCTATTTTCCAGCAACATTCAGAGCTGCAATGTGTCACACAATCATCACACTCCCAAGGCCCTCATACCAGCAGCTATACTGCTTCTACCACTGGATCTAATCCTTTCGATTCTCCAAGCCGTGTGTTTGATTGCCCTAGCATCCAGATCACCTCCATCCCAACAACCTGCCAACAAGATCCGGGTGCCCAGCAACATGGGGTCCATTTGGAGCAAGAAGGAGCCTCTGGTCCCCTAACATCCAGGGACCAGCTGTATTTACCTCTTGATGCGTCCTATCGAGACACCTCAGCATTGTGCCCAAGCCCATGCAGTAGCTTGTCATCCCGCAGCTGGCTTTCAGATGCCTCCTCCTGCGAGTCTTTCTCCCACGTTTATGATGATGTAGAGGCTGAGCTGACTGAAGCGGCGGCGAGTTTCAGGTTCACATCGCCACTGGTGTCACCGCAGGGCTCTCCTCTGCCCTCTCCTCTTGCCTCACCCCAAGCATCACCACAGGTGTCTCCTATGGTATCGCCTTTTGGTTCTCCAGGTTGTGCATACACTGAGGACCCATGGTCCCGTTATCACCAACACCAACGACCCTATTCTCATTCACTGTCGCCCCATCATTCACCTTATCAGTCACCTCGCACTAGTGTTAACGAGGACACCTGGCTCAGTGCCCGTCTGCACTCATCATCTCCCTCGAAACCCTCTTCTCGTCCTACTTCGCCTTATGGGAAGCGCCCGTATTCCAGCGGCGACGGTATACCAGGCTCGTCTTCACCTCATCTCTCTCCCACCCCGAGCCCGTCTCACTCTCCACGAGGAAGTGTGACTGATGAGACTTGGTTAGGAAGTCCAGGCTTGATGACTGGCTCTTTTCAGGCCTGTGCATCTGATGTGGACATCCCCTCTAAAACTAGACGAACTTTCCAGGCTAACCACAGTCAGGATTGTATGACCTTGCTGTCCGGACATGGGGATTCTGGACTTGAGGACAATACGCTTGTTTCTCCCTCGATGGATTCAAATTTAGAAGTTTCACTGCCAACCCTGAAAAAAGAAGACATAGTGGAACACTACTTGTCAGTCCCTCCACCTTTTACTTGGGGAAAACCTAAGCAAACAAACACACCTTTGTTCAGGTATAAGACTATAAATATTATGTTCATTGCTTTATTTTATTTAACTTAAAGATAAAAAATATTTTTGTGGTATGTAATAGACTGACAGAATGTTATCTATTCATTTAAAACTCTTATGTACAGAATAGTGTAGTGAAAGTCTAATTTAACACTTCCCTTCTAGCTTTTACCACACCATCTTAATATCTTTTTTTGGCTGAGCCTACTTATCTATATATATGTCTCTTAGGTCCACATCTTTACCCTCACTGGAGTGTTCACTGCCTAGCCAATATGGGCAGTGTGAGCTGAAATTGGAGGTCCAACCCAAACCCCACCACAGAGCCCACTATGAGACGGAGGGCAGTCGAGGAGCCATTAAATCAGCCTGTGGACGACACCCTATTGTAAAGGTGTGACTGCCTTTAATCTGAATAGATTAGTTAGAACTGATCTCATATGATTGTGGCCCAGAAAGGTTTCATATATTCTTCCAAGAGGGTAAAAAGGCTGCTTCATTAACTGGATAACATGTAAAAAGGGTACTAATTCATATTTCAAAAGTTATCTTTATTAGACACAATCAAACAATATGCCAGGCACTGTAGGTAAATACATGCAAATTGATGTAAATACAGCATGGCATGCGCAGGTCACTGATTCACCACTGCTGCTTTTGCCGCTTACAGGTCTCTGCCCAAACTGCTTCAAACAGATGGTGTGAAATTAATGAACTAGATTGTGAACATTCTTAAAATATAAACAGCTATAATCTAATGAGGTTTATTGGAGTAGAGCTTATTTGTTCTGCTGTTTTCTGCTCTAAAATGTTTCATGACAGAGTATAATCCACAGCTGAAAGATTATGCTTACTTTTATATCAGCGCTATGATAGTAAGTTCCCAAATTTTTGCATTTATTTGAGCACTGTAGTCTGTTCATATTATTTTAGCAAGTCACTGAATCGTACACCTTCCATCTGGTGTAGCCTAATTCAGCTATTTTTACTTTGTTCCCAAGAACGGTTACTGTTGTATCTGTTGATGAGTTTGTTTACATTGGATACCCACGAGCCAATGGTGAGATGCTGCCAGCACAGGAACAGATGATGACTTAGCTAAGCTGCGCTTTTAACATTCATTTGTAACATTATCCTTCATTTTTATTTACTGTGGCCTGTCTGTGCTTGTTCACATGGTCAAGGAATGTATTGCACCTGCATACTTGCTCACTAAATAACAGAGCAACCATGTATTTTTTTTTTTATTATTTGCTTTCATCATAACAAGTCAGCAAATTTGTTTTCACCTTCCATTTTCAACTTTTTATTATTCAGCACAAATCGCGTTTCTCACTGTGCATCGCCAAAATAATACATTTTAACCGTAAGTTTTAAGTTCAGCTGCAGTAGTTGCCGATCCATATTTTCAATCATGATTTCTTTTTCGAATTGTTAACAGCTCGTTGGTTACAATGAGAAACCAGTCAGCCTGCAGATGTTCATCGGGACAGCCGACGATCGTCAAGTGAGGCCGCACGCGTTTTATCAGGTCCACAGGATAACAGGAAAAACTGTGGCCACTCCAAGCCAGGAGCTGGTGTTTGGCAGCAACAAAATTCTAGAGATTCCTCTCCTTCCTGAAAACAACATGTCTGCCAGGTGCTTGTCATATATACTGATGAGTTACATTTACCATGCCCTTTCTTTTTAAGTGATTTATAGAAATAGCTCTCATGTTTTTTTTACATAAATTGTCTGGGATGGTCCAATAAAAATTGTGGCATGTTCATGACTCATTTTAAATAATGTAAAATAATGTAAAAGGTCAGGACTAATAAGCATAATTGTGTGATTACTGATAAGGCTATACAATCAGGCTCTCTTATATGATTTTGCTAATGGTTCCATATGATAAATTCTGTGTCGCCTTTGCAGTATTGACTGTGCTGGGATTCTGAAGCTTAGAAATTCTGACATCGAGTTGCGGAAGGGAGAAACCGACATCGGACGTAAGAACACACGAGTGCGAGCTGCGTTTCGTGTGCACATTCCCCAAGCTAATGGAAAAGTGCTCTCCTTGCAAGTGGCCTCCATCCCTATAGAGTGCTGTGAGTATATGCTATTAATCAAAGCCTGGAGATAATATGAGGTCAGAAGTTGGAATATGTGCAATAATGTACTAGACCACAGTGCTGTTAAATAATAGAAGCTATTAGTTAATTTTCTATAACAACAGCTTTGAAATTAGTGCCAATTCACAGGTTTATATTAAAGCACTTCTTCTAATTGTGCTGTTGTTTGTATAATAACAGCTTATTCAGAGTGACCAGTATGACAGGCTGCATGAAATAAGACATAAACACACATATATACATATATACAAACAAACATGAACAATCATTAATAATAGTGATGTTTTTTTGTAAGGAGAGACTTACACAATTTGATGTTTATGGAAGGAGTCTCACTTTAGAGTTTGCACTTTTGGGTTTCTTAGGTAACATGACATCCTGCATTGATTTCTTTTGCTAATTAACTTCAAGAGAGAAAGCAAAAGGGAAGGCTGATGAGGGAACGGCATGTTTCTAACTGGTAAAAGATAAATGTAATCACATATGTATTGAATCATAGATGGACTTCCCTATTGGTTATTTTTCAGCCCAGCGCTCAGCCCAGGAGTTGCCTCAGATAGAGAAGTTCAGCCCTACTTCTGACTCTGCAATGGGAGGCCAGGAGATGGTGATCACCGGCCCAAACATCACCCCAGAGTCAAAGGTCATCTTCCTGGAAAAAGGCCCTGGTAAGGGACTTCCACAGAGCTACCTGCCTAAATGATTTATGAAACGAGTCAGTGTTGTTAGAGCAAGTGTTTCCCATCTCATTCAAGCACCCAAATATGTCTCTATTATTAAAAATCATAATGTTTTATTGTTCATTCCAGATGGTAGAACTCAGTGGGAAGTGGATGCAAAAACTGTTCATGAAAAGAGCAGAGATGTAGGTTTCTCTCTTTATTGTTTTTTTTTTCTTCA
>JAOVVA010000010.1:10264998-10282019 GCA_028565275.1 Leiocassis micropogon
ATATACTTTATCACAAAAGTGCAAATGCATATACAGATAATGATTATTATTAGAGGCTGTGCCTCTGTCTGATAATAATCAGATCAAGTGAAGATGTTCTTTTAAACATTTACTGTTTGCCTTTGTAGACTGGGATTGTGGTAAAGATCCCTCCATATCATAAGAGGATCTTAGGATCATCTGTGCAGGTACAGTTTTACGTCAGCAATGGGAAAAGGAAAAGGAGCCTTATACAACGCTTTACATATGTTCCAGGTAAAAGCACAATAAACATCTGTATGTAAGACTGAGATAAACATTTAGCTGTATTGTAAAAAGATGTAATGCAAAGAATATTAATAATATTAATTTTGACTACATTGACTGGAATTGGTCTTTTTTAAGCATTGAACAGTTTAGGAAATTAAAGCTTTATTTTGTTGAAAACTGCATTCGTATATTGGGAAGCTGGGTTATGTGCACATTTTCTGACTGTCTTTCTCTATTAACAAGTCTTTGTCTTTTTTTAGTAGTGCAGGTGAAGCAGGAATATGACAGCGTTGAAGATAAAACAGAGCAGTTCAGCCCTCTGGAGCAGTGGCTGTACTCTGCAGGCCCAGTTTGTGTTCCATCCTCCACTCAGCGTAGCTACTCTCCTATGAGCTCCCCTTATCTTAGTCGACATCATGCTCCAGATGGCAGCGTCAGTGATGCATCTGGGCTTCCCCCAATACTACACCCAGTATCATTGGATTTTGCCAAGCCCTCCTTGTACCAGGGACCTCAACAAAACCTGTCTTACAATGGACAGCTCAGTCTTCCCTGTGATCCTGATGCAATGCACGGAGGCAGACCCTTAGCTGTTATGTCTGAGAATGTGAGCTCTGTTCTAGGGATTGGGTATCAAAACACTCCTGGAGGTGGTCAAGGCTTGAATCAGGTCTCTGGTCAGAGGCACAATGAGGGCTACCTCAGCCCTACCTCAGGTACAACAACCCAGTGCGATCCAAATAACCTCAGTAACTATGGATCAGCTAATGACTCTGGAGACCTCGTTGTGTTTCCAAAGTCCTCGTCTTCTCTGGAGGTTCTTGCCTCTACCACAGTGCCTTCTACCTCACACATGAACAGAGAGGCTCCTGTAAACGTAAAGTCTAACGCAACCCTGTCCCCAGCTGGTACAGGTGGAACCATAAGCTCTTTGGGAGCTGAAGCATCACCAAATCACTCCATTGATGGACAGAGGCTTAACATTAAACAGGAACCAGAGAAGGAGAAGGAGCCGACCTTCCAGTCTATTGGGCTACAGGATATCACTCTTGATGATGGTATGAATCTGATATTCTAATAAGATGCAGTCTTTTGTGAAATTTATATTTGCTGACATATTACGTTACATAATTTGGCAAACTCTTCTCCAGAATGAGATACTCTCTAGTCAAATCCTCATGATAATAAAAATAGGCTAGGGTAATAAAATGAGCTAAAAGCCTTGTTAGGGAGGAGTTACGCTGCATTTGAACAAACGTCGTCGTTTTACCTCTTTCGAATATAAAAAAAACAACATATGATCGCTCAATAATGTATTCTTACTCAGGAACTTGGGACAAGTGTCCTCTACCCTGAGTTCAGCAAGTGACATCAAGTTAGCCTGGCTATGAACAATAAACAAAGCAACATTCCTTACCTTTAAATAAGACCCACTGTATATACAGATATTTCCTATAAACAAATTAACATACAGAAATACTGAATTAGTTAGTTAAATTTATAACATTGACTATGTTGGAGTCAAATATACTGTTTATTATTCAGCACAGCTGGCTAGATTGTTGCTAACAAAAGAAACATGGAGGCATTCATTTTCCCCCACTTTGTAGCTTGAATGCAGAGGTTAAAATGATGTAATTCTGAGTTCCTGTTGCCAAGGTAAGTTGAATGCAGGAGTAGAGCAGCAAGAAAAAACACAAAAGACAAGGAATGTGTAATTAAATTAGTCTTCCATGTATCCTTGGACATAGCAGGTTAAGTCAATCATGCTTGATGTTTGAAGGTCATGTGGTGCAAAGTGGGGTTTGATAAGTGACTCTGGCGGGCGGGGCTGGTCCATTTTTGTTTTTTTGGCAAGTACTGTTGTTTTGAATCTGCTGCAGGCATTTAAGGCAGACGGTTGAGGAAATGACTGGGGTGATATGAGAGAACTTTGGGTGGCAGTTCCTGGTCTTAACACTAGTTCAGTGAGATCTGTGCAGCAGATTATTACAGCAACGATTGCTGGACTGAGACATGTGTTCATACAAATTCATACCCCACTCATTGTTCTAAAAGATAGGCCATATGCTTGTGTTTGTTTACACTCAAGCAAAGACAGCTGCCACCCCCAGTGTGTGGAAACCTGTTTGGTTTGCACCTAATTATAGTCTCCACCCCTGCAGCATGGTGGGAATGATATAGGTCTTTATGGAGGATTGCAATCAAGTCACTGTGAGCTAAATATACCACAGAGCTTAATCTTCTATAGTTACTGATGTACATCTGCAAGGGCACTGTAGAAATAATCAGGGACCATACAACACAATTCTGCTTATTCCACATTAAGTGGTGTAAACCAAACCAATTTCCTTATATATTGTCTTTGTTCATCGTCTTTCCATCTGTGACCTTGATAACTGTTTGGCTGGTACATTTATGACTAAGAGTAATCACAAACATGTGGTCTGTTTGCTGTAGTTTAATTAATACAGACATAATTCTGTAAAATGTATCTTCCCTGTCCCCTTAGTGCTGTATGCAAACACACACACACACACACACACACACACACCACCCACTCTACCTGGCCTTCTGCCACTATGCTTCAGCCTTATTTTACTGTGTTGGGAAGGACAGGTGCAGTGGACTGTTTGTGCCCCCCGATGACTGAGTGCTGTTGTTTCTTATCATAGCCCCTTTCATTGCAAGTAGGGCCCGTGTGTAACCCTGAGCGTGTGTTGCGGTTCGTCGGCTCTTACTCTTACATCTTTTGATAAAAAAAAAAAAATTAAATTCATGTATTTCCTCTGTGTAGTTATGTCGATTTCACTCTAAAATTCAAATGTACTTTTCTGGATGAGATTAGTTTAGAAAGAGATACTCTGTCTGTATCTTTGTATATGTTTTATAACCTGTTGCTCTAGTGAACTTTTTATTTAGAATTACATTACCATTACAGACCAATGCTCAATTCTGGTTGGGGTACAGTTAAAGACATAAACATAGCAAACTAAGATAGCATAGTGATATATTTAACTCGTGTGTCTTTACACCTCATATCCAAGTTGCAACTGTAATATGATGCACCCAGACTTATGCTTGCCCTCAGTTACAGGAAGACAAACTGAGATAACCACTGTGTGAGTGAGACTGCATAAACAACCCTTGCCCTGAGAAGGCTCGAAAATTGTACAGAAATACAAATACAAAAAATAAACCTCTCTTCTTTTCAGTTGCCAGTCTGGGTCAGTCTGTACTATAAATTCCTTTAAGTATAAATAAACAGTAGTAGAAGGCTGAAGTTCATACCATACCATAACTTGCATGATATATTTTCATAATATTCATTTTTTTAGGCTCAGGGGTTCACTGAAAAGTACTTTCAATGCATTTTCTTATCTTGTTTGAAACAAAATTGCAAAAAATCACAAAAAAATTCCCACAACCAAAACAACAGTAAGAAAACAAATGATTCACCACAATCTCTTACAGATTTAATATCTGTTTAATAAATATCATTATCTCTTTTCTGTCTTTTCAGTGAGCGAGATCATAGTGAGAGACTTATTCCAAAGTCCAGATTCGTCATTGGATGGATGCTCATAGCTTAACCAGCCACACTGAGAAATCAATTACTTAAACAGGAATGCAGCATTGTAGATGCAGGACTTACAGTATGTACTGTAACTACAAATAAAGAGAATGAATAAATGAATGTCTTGATGACCATCACTATATACAATGATTTAAAGCTATGCTAGGTGATATGCTAATGTAAATGTTCTGTCTGAGACTTTTTTATATTAAGGACTTTTGCTGGCATTAGTGTGTCTTTTACTGAGCTGCCTTAACTGTACAAAAATATTCAACTCTTTGCGACATGTTGACTGTGATGCATATTTAAGAACCTAAACTATGCAATGTTTGTTGTTTTGTAAACGGAATATTTTAGAATAGCTGTATAGGATCATTTGGACTGTTACACTGTCAGCTGATTGTGTGAGTTTATCATATTTCAGATTTTTTCATTTGTAATTTGGCATGGCTTAATTGTGACTTAGTTGCAGAAATTACATTAATTTGTAATGCTTTCAGGTAGCAAACCCTTTCGTTGATAGACACTTATGTGTTTGTGTTAAGTGATTGTTTCTCAAAATCCAGGTTTGTATTTATGAATTTAGGTACTTGACATATGATGTATTAAAATTCATATTAGTTTTGTGAAATAATTTGAAATAAAGCAATTTGAACATGATATCGCTATTACTTTTTATTTTCAAATGAAAATCTTTGTGTATACAGTACAACTATGGCTTTAAACTCACAGGACTGGAAACATCTGAAATATGTAATTCAAAAACAACAACAACCATAATAAAAATAATAGTTTTTTTCTTTCCTTCTTACTATATTGTTAGTGGTGTGGTGACAGGTGTGGTGTGCTACCTCTCAGCTCCTCTCAGTTTGAACCTTAAGCTTACTTTCTCTGATGAGATTTGCATGTTGTCAAATGCTTTACAATCTTTAAGTCTTTAACTTCTTTAACATTTTTAATCTTTAACTAGAGAATATTAGTATTTTATATTAATATATATAAAATATATTCCAAGCTGTTCAAGTTTATTGTGGTTTTATCATGTTTCATTCTTCCCATTTCCCATGTTTTAATGACAGGGGAATTATCTGGTGGTGCTGGCCGCTTGACAATTTAATTTGGCACAGAGCGAAGGGGAACTCGGCAGTGTCTATAAAACAACTTACAGGATACTCAACTAAATTAATTACAAGTGTTCTGGACCAGAAGGCAGTTTTTTTTTTTTTTTTAAATCCTGTACTACATATTTTCACAATTATTTGTACTAGTAAAAAATCGGCTATTGCACCTTTCAACTGAACTAAGCCATGGAACTTTGTTTAACAAAAAGTAAAAAGAAGATATACAGTATAAGCAAACCTAACAAAGAATGTGTAAATAAATAGTAACAGCAGACAGAATAAACCAACAACCAGATAAATAAATTAATTAATTGAAAGCAAGAGGGCCCTTCACACACTACAACATCGTAGTGCTTGGGCCCTAATAAAGAAAATAAACTAACTAAATGGGGGAAAAAATATCAAGTGTTTCATTGACTAAATCTGTTATTGTCGAGACAATAACAGAGGATTTGTGATTTTCTATTAGATTTAACGAGTGTACATGGATTTGTATTTTTGGATTTCATAGGGGAAAGGCGATAGCTTAAGAAGTGATTCAGAAAATTGACATTTCTGAGTGTAGAAGTTGGCCATTAAAATATATAAGTTGACAACGTATTTGTTACTATAGCCGAAAAAAAATCATAATATTCTTTAATGTGAAAATATAATATTCAAGAAAAAATATCTAATTCCATGATGTCCACATATTTTGTAATTATGGAATGACCATGATAAAAACTGTAATATATAGGATATTTATGTATATGCGATGAGCCATATATTTCTTTTTTCAATTTGTGTTATGAATTATTAAAGCCAAATAAAATTAACGTCTTGGAACATACTTTTTCAAGGTTATGAACAGTTTGACGTGTCTGTTTACTGCTACATCATTGATGTGAAAACCTCTTATGGCTGATTCGTCGTGGTGTTACCATTTCACACAAGCTGAGCTCGTAGCTGCCATGTTAGCGCACGACACGCGCTCAATCTTGCGTAAGATCCGGAAGCAGCCCTGTGACGTAGAAGCACCGGAAAAGGTGAGAAGGGGGAAGGCAGTGAAACTCGGAGAAACGACTGGAACAACAAAACAAGAGACTTAAACCTACTGCCATCCTGAGGAACGGCTAAGATTATACTTTGGACAGCTTTATCGAGGAGTCGAGGGCTAAAAGAGGGCACAGGAGTGTTATGTGTTCTTCTCTTCACCGCTGTAGTTAATATTAATCCGTTTAAACACGTTAATCTTATCGAGCTAAAACGTTTGGACAGTTTGTTAGCCTGACAGCTAGCTGTCGCTAAACGCTCTGAAGCGAAGAGTAGAAATGCTTTCTGTATGAGTGTTTTTCGCGTTGGACAGCAGTAAATGCCCCAAACCTGAAGGGATGAAGGAACTCACAAGGAACACGGATGTTAAAGTGAAATTGATGAAATTTGTCTTTGGTGTAATGTTCGCAACAGAATCTGTCGTTTGCACGTAACGCGAGTCCTAACCAGTCAGGAGTCCATGTTTTTATATAGACCTTATTAGTTAAATATACAGTAATAGTTTGTATCACCTAAATCTGCCCAGAACTTGCAGGAGCATCTTTTATTTGATTATAGCTTGGTAACTGATCAGTGCATAGCCTAGTCTGGGGGGGAAAAGCAGCTTGTGTGTGAAGCTGACACGCAGTTCGGACGCTGGACACTGCCACCATGCCTCTAGTGTTTCTGGAGAGGTTTCCTTGGCCCAGTTTGCAGACTTACACCGCCCTGAGTGCAGTGCTGCTGGCTGGGACTTTGTTAAGTGCCTACACAGCTGTGACCGAGCCTGAAGCTCCAGCTGCTGAAGAAACTCAGAGCACCTCCACAGACAGCAATAAAATCAAGCAAGCTGACAGTGAGGGAAATGTGGTTGCAGATATAGTGCTCTATCTCATCTCTGACAGCTTATTTGTTTGGGTTCGTGCATCTACACACTTCTGAGCGCATTTTTTTTTGCTTACTTTTTATACCAGCAGGAAAATATTGATGATGTAAACTGTGTGTTATTCTCAGGTTTTGGTGAATACCGCATGCTGTGTCCTCATGCTGATTGCCAAGGTGATCCAGTGCATTGTTTTTGGTCCTCTGAGGGTCAGTGAGAAACGGGTAAGGACGAATTGTCTAGTCAACTATTAGGCATGGTGGACAGATTTATTATTATAATTTTTAAATCTTGTGAATATGAAACACGTTGATTATCCGCTCCTACAATAAATCTTTAGATATTTTACCCATTGCCATCACAGAGTGTATAATATTTTCTCCACAGTGGTGACATTAGAGGGCTACGTGTCATACTGGAGTCATGATTTAAAATATGGCTGAATGATTTGATTAAAAAAATAAAATCACATTGTGATTATTATGACAAATATTGCATTTTAATCAACAATATGTAGCTATTAAATGTAACATTTTGTATTCAAACTTCCTTATCTAGGCTCACAGCAAGTAATGAGACAAGGGATTAATTGTGCTGCATTACTTTAACATGATTTGTATTCTATGTTAACATGGATGACATGCTTATGACGCTCCTGATGTCAGAGGATGATATTGTAAAATATGCCAAATCTCAATCAGTGCCAATCCAGATCCTGTATAAGCTTTTTAGGTAAACAGCTGTTATATACAGTCAGCTAAAAAATCAGTGCCACTGTTGTGTGTTTAAATAGTTGAATCTCACAGTGACCGTGTAAGCAAAATCTAATTTGGTGTATAATAAATAAGGGGGGAAATAACCCTTAAGATATTTTATTTACAGATGTTTTTCATAACCTTTTTAAAACTCATCTTAATCAGTGCTGCTAATAGTTTTGCATTGTAATAACTGTGTTGTGATACATTTTTATACAACACCTAAAATCTTTCATTGTTAAGGTTCATAATGCATATTTGGCTTGTCTCATTTGGGCCTGCAAAAATTCCTCATACGTCTAACTGTACTTAGCTAATTAAGTTTGTTTTAATTCTACAAAATCTTGTGGCATGTGGCAGAATCTTCATACTATTGTGAATTTATTGCCATCATCCCCTGCCATTAAGAGTTTGTGCATTAAAATAACTTTCAATACTTTCAATAAATTTCAAGTTGTTCATAAATATAACTCTTGTGCATATGTGTCCACTTTTTCCCCTGACAGCACTTGAAGGACAAATTCTGGAACTTCATCTTCTATAAATTCATCTTCATATTTGGGGTGCTGAATGTGCAGACTGTAGAAGAGGTGGTTCTGTGGTGTCTGTGGTTTGCTGTTCTAATCTTCCTCCATCTCATGGTCCAGCTCTGTAAAGATCGCTTTGAATATGTAAGTAGCTGCAAAACCTGTGAAACATCTTTTGCCTTTTGGTCATCATGCAAAAAAAGTCTCGCTCAAGTAATTCACGCTACATGGATTCATTAGCGCTTGTTGAATTGTCTATTAAATGCAACTTGATATTTCTTAAAAACACTCCCATATTTGTCTTTCACTTTCCCCATTTACCTCTTGGTTTTTTAGCTGTCTTTTTCTCCAACAACCCCCATGAGTAGTCATGTGCGAGTACTGGCCCTGCTGGTATCCATGCTGCTGTGCTGTGGAGGTTTAGCTGTGCTCTGTGGCCTCGTTGGTCATCTCCATGGCATGCATACTGTTGCCTTTATGGCTGCTGAGGTATAAAATTTTCACTTTACTGTACTGATAAAATAAAATTCCTGTACAATAAATTTCATTCCTTTACATAGAAAATATAATTTCTGTTTTCCTCCTGCAGTGTTTACTTGTTACAGTGCGCACTGGACATGTTATTACGAGGTAAGCAATTTGCCTACAGTATAAACATACCATCTACGCTGTGTCATTTGTAGGCTTGGACACTGGAGCTGTTTAGCTCTCTCAGGTTTCTGTACATGCAGGGAAATACAGCACTAAGGCCTTGCTACTGCTTTTTGTAGGTACTCGATTCACTTATGGGACTTGAACCATGAAGGCACCTGGGAGAGCAAAGGCACCTATGTCTACTATACTGACTTTATTATGGAGCTCACCCTCCTTTGCCTTGATCTGATGCATCACATTCACATGCTGGTAAGTTTTTAACAGTGATTTTAAAAAATCGTATAGGTATAATTACTTGATTTTTCTAAACACACTGTATAAACAATATTCAGTGTCAGGACTGAATAAATCAGTAATTTATCAGATGGCTCACGGGACATGTAGAAGGTCCAGTGTGCTGCCCCGTCCCATGTTTTCGTTTCATGCAAGTATGATAAGTTGTATTGTTCTCATCAAGCTTGAAAGATTTTCTCTCAAGCTGAGAGCAAAGTGACTTTGTGTAGTAAACAACCAAGTTGTGCAGCAGGACGTCAGTGTTTTGATCAGTTTTTCCACAGTTTTTTACTGTTTCTACATGCCTGCACATTCGTGATTCCGTGAAAAACATCTGTCATTAGTGTACACAAGATTATTCACCTAGTAAAACTATTTTGCCGTCAACCAGATCAAGCCTCGGCTAATGTAAAGCAGGGTCGGTGGAGGGTCAAGCGCTGTAATTACATCTATATCCTGCTTCCATAAAAGAAATTTTATTTCAGAAAGTGACCACTTAGAAATGTGTATTGCATGGTCATGAGGAATAGTTCTTCTTTTTAAATTTTAAAAATTTGTGTTAAATCTATTTCTCTAATTAGCAACCACAAAGAAAACAAGTAAAAAGGGTTATTTTGCTAAAACCAGTAAAGCAGTGGGTAGCCTGGTAGCCCACCTACCTAAATATGAAATATGGTAGTAAGTGGACTGGTTAAGATTTTTTTTGGGAGATGGTGCACCGGTGTCGGTGTCCTTATGGTGCCCTGAAATGTCCTGGTGTCCCATCCAGGGTGTTTTCTTGTCCTAATTCAGCCAACATCAGCTTGCAATGTAAACAGATGCATTAAATATTACTCGTCACAGTTCTGTTATTTTTTTAGTTGTAAGGTTGAATTTTATGGGGGCACTGAAAGTGACCTTGCATTGCTCATCTTTCTGGCTGCTTGTGACATCAGCCTGAGCTAAATGAAGAAAAACTACCCACAATCTGGGTTAAGATATGATGTGCTTACACATAAATCTAAGATTTGCCCTTTTTGCAATCTTCTTTAAATGGAACTATAATATGTTTTACAACATGTATATATGTTGTACAAAGGAGAAAAAAAAGGGAAACACTTGGACAGTCATATTTTAGAAATCATGTAAAGGCACAACTAAAACTGTTGATACATAAACATTGTCTTCACAGTGCAAGTGGTTAGTAGACAAATACAGATAATAATCTGTCAAATTTATTTATTTTCAAAGTTGTTTTTAAAGTTCTACTTCATCAGTTGATCTCACCTCCTCCTTTCAGCTCTTTGGAAATATCTGGCTGTCAATGGCCAGCTTGGTGATCTTTATGCAGCTTCGCTACCTCTTCCATGAGGTGCAGAGGAGAATCCGTCGGCACAAGAACTACTTGCGTGTCATTGACAATATGGAGTCCAGGTTAGGAACTCCATTTTGGTTGTCTGTTTACACAATGTAAGTGTGTTTTTGTGACGAGTTTTAGTTTGTGATCTGAGGTGTTTACTTTTCTGTTATTTGTCACTGTGAAGATTTGCAGTCGCCACCCCAGACGAGCTTGTTGCCAATAATGATGACTGTGCAATCTGCTGGGACTCAATGACCTCAGCACGGAAGCTGCCCTGCGGCCACCTTTTCCATAGGTGAGCCATTTACAGCGCTGAAACTAAGGCAGTAATCTGTCATGGAGACTTGTAAAACAGCCTGCAGCATGAAATAATGCTCATAATATCAGAGAAAGCAATTATACAGTATATTGTAATTTTTTTAATGATTGGAGCATTTGTTTTTACTGTTTTGTACACTAGTATGTTTAATGTTTTTGTGATTTTCATGTATATGCCTTTGTATGTTGTACATGCAGCTCATGTCTGCGCTCATGGCTAGAGCAGGACACCTCCTGTCCAACGTGCCGCATGTCACTGAACATTGATGAGGGCGTGAGAGAGAGGGGGGAGGGGCAGAGGGCACCAGCTGACAACATGGCTACAGGGCCTGGAAATGATGTCCGTCCTCACCTCAACCAGCACAATCACTTCTTTCATTTTGATGGTATGAGCAGTCATTTCACACATTACCTATCATGTTTAGATGCTTTTTACCATTTGTAATACACGCACTTATTAAAGTCACTTTGGGTGCATGAAAACCTGTCTGAATATTATGAAAGAGTAAATGTACTTGGTTTGGTGTGCACTAGGAGTGATTTTTATTTATATAATATATATGTGTGTGTGTGTGTGTGTATGTGTTTTTCTACATCATCTTAATAAACTAAGCCTAGTTTTCATAGATAGTCTACTTAGCAATATTTTAGGATTTCTTTTTTAATTAAAGTTATTTAGTATCATCCTGTTTGAAAATGCTAAACTATAATATATGATTTGATGTGGTAAGATTATTATTTGTTATTTTTATATCCCACCACTCCACTCCTATCAGGTTCACGAATTGCTAGTTGGCTTCCAAGCTTCTCTGTGGAAGTTATGCACACAACTAACATTCTGGGCATCGCACAAGTCAACAACTCGCAGCTCAGCGCCATGGTGAGAGATTTCTGTTCACGTTTATGAATGCTTGAAGCTGTGCTGCAGTCTTTTTGTCATCTGTAGCATGTTGCATTTTTAATATCTTTAAATGTTTGGTTTTAGGCCCATCAGATACAGGAGATGTTCCCCCAGGTTCCTTACCATCTGGTGCTGCAAGATTTGCAACTTACTCGTTCTGTGGAGGTCACCACTGACAACATCCTGGAAGGCAGGATCCAGGTGCCCTTCCCTGCCCAGGTAAATCCACATCCTCACAGTAGAAATGGAAAACAGGGGAGATTTTTATTTAGATCTGAAAGAATCTAAATTAAATTAACAACATGGCTTCTTATACAGGTTTAAAAAAAAAAAAAAAAAAATTATGAACTGCTTACTGATCAGTTCACTCTGTTACATTTATTATCTGTACCACCTGTCTGTGCCAACAAAATAATATTTTTACGATGAACAGGATTTACATGTAAAATTTGCAAATTAAGGTGAATTAATTTGACCCTCTTGTCATTTAACTTTAAAGTTTGTGTATCTGCATTTGTGCCACTTTTCTCAGCCCGTGGAACGAGCATCCATTCAGGTTAACCCAGTCTCAGAGGAGCCTGTGGGAGCTAGCGGGGGTTCGGAGCCCACTACTGTGGAGACGGAGGACCTTGAGGTGCGTGGCAGCCGCTTCTCAAAATCTGCAGATGAGAGGCAGAGAATGCTGCGCCAAAGGAAGGAGGAGCTGCTGCAGAGAGCACGCAGGTCTGCTAATTCTCACTACTGGGATTTTTCTTGCCAGCCTCATTAAGTGGGGTGAATTGTAGTGTTTAAGTTTAACACTTGTTTTGTAGTGTTTATTTCCACTGTAGCATATATCTATCATTCTGTACGTTTTGAAATAACTTATCATTTTCTCTCGGTTTTATTCTTGTAGACGCTATCTAAACAAAAGCAATGTAGAAGAAGCATCTTTCTCCACCTTTGCTGCCTCCAAATATGATGATGAGGAGGAGGAGGATGAAGAGGAGGCTGATTATAATGACCCACCCTCTCTTGAAGAAGAGGATTCCAGTTCAGACCCTGTGACCATTCGCCGAAGGATGTTGGCAGCCGCAGCTGAACAACGCATGCACAGACAGGCAGACACACCCATCTGAGGGAGCGACCCTTCTGCAATCTATCTAGCTCTGCCACACCTCCATTTTCCCATGGCTATCTGTGTGATGGAAAGAGAAGCTCCTTGTCACTTTCATCTCAAATGAAAGAACATGCATGACACTCAACTGTGCCATGATCCAGCGTTGGCATACGTAGCCTCTGAGGTCTCAGTGTTCACTCAGTTTTAAGGCTTTACTGTTGTGCACTTTTCATATGACCCCACCAGCTTGGCCGTGTCTGGAAAAAGTCTATGCATGTGTCATTTACACATTTTACATTGTTAAACTTCTTAACTGTCTAAACAACAATGAGCTCACTGATGGACTTCAGGAAATAATTATAATCCTGGTGTTTGGTAATTCCTCAGTCCTATTAGTATCACAAAATAGGCTGTGTCTGATGTAACATGAGCATTGTTTAGCATAGTTCTAAGCAATGCGATGTTACTTTGCATCTGTTTTAATTTAGTTTTGGAAGGTTGCATTTAGCTCTTTATTAAAAGCTGTTCTATTATAGGTATGATTTTAGACTCTGAGCTTTATAAAGTCTAGTTTTGTTGATTTTGTACCTTAAGGCACCTTAAACCTAACACTCTGAACTTGGTTAAGCATGAGCTCTAAAGGTAATTATCAGCAGCATTGGCATTGGAATGATCATTTGCTGTGTCTGTGAGGGAGATTTTTTTTTCTTTCTTTTTTTCAGTTTCAGATCTTCAACTCTTCCAAATATGGAGAATTAATTATAAATATGAGATCTAACATGGTTATCATCTACCAGCAGTGTCATGGTTCAGGTGTTTGTGTATCTGTTTGCAGTGATTAGAAGAGCAGCAGATGATTTGAATGTCTGTGGTTTGGTCTCAGTCCACATGTAGGGTGTGTTGAAGACAACAAACTGCCAGTCAGTTCGTGCTTTGTTTCAGTTGCTCGTTATATAAAAGGAAAACTGTTCCATTCACATAGATTTGTCTAATAATTTCTTCAGGGTTTTTGTTTATTGCTGTGATTACTTGGTTGTGTTACATTAATGACGCATAGTTCTGTACAACTGATACAATGTATTGTTACATGTTATTATTACTGTTTTATCGTATGTTGCAGAGGGTGATAGATGAGATGTTTAGATTTGATCAGGGTATTTGGTGGCATGCATTAAAACTGAGGCTTTTTTTTTTTTAGAAGAAAGTTCTATTTTGCATAATAAATCATGACAAATTAAAAAAATACTTTTCTACATGAGATGAATGTGTTCATGCTGGTATTCCCCTAGCATTTCCACAGTAAATGCCGATTGGCTACATGTCTTATTTTGACTTCACACTCGTAATGTTGATTATGCTTTTCCCAATTTGTTGCCTCTTCCTATGCACGAACTCATTGCTTGTGTTACATAGGTCCTACGTTGCCTAACAAAGTATTTCCAAAGAAACCGCAAGTCTTTTTACCTGGGGCTAGAGATTGTGATAAGTTTTTTTTTTACCGATAAAGCTCATTCTCACAGCACAGGACAGATTCAGAGCTCTACACTGTGCTATTACAGCTGCACCTTTGGTCAGTATTTCTGTAACTGATAAAAGTGTAAGTATCTGAATTATGGTATCTTAACAGAACTATTCAGATACATTGTGTCATTGCCAGTAGTCCTTTATCTACTTCTTACTTTCCTTCTATACTAAACTAAATCTGTTTGAACTGTCAGAATGCTTTTTTTTCTATCAATTTTTTCCCCCTTTCATTTGTGCCTAAATTCACCAGTGAATTATTTGATCTGTAAATAATTTTGTAATGAAAACTGTATGATAAATGTGAAATGACCTGTATAAAATAAACTTCAGCACTAATATAGTTCTAATGAAAATCATTGTATTGTCACCATTAAGTATGTTGATCAGTCAGTCAGTTATATTCATATATAATATGAATATAGTTAATTAATTGAATAAAAATAATTAATTAATTGTTCAGCCCAAATCGAATGTGTGGCTTTAAGTCAGATTAGTCTCATAATGAATATTGATTTTATATTTCAAAATGTGGCAATATTTACACACCTGCTTAGCTAACTTCTTGACACAGTATTATAGAACGTAAAAGTAACACTCATGTTCATTACTGCACATGGCTACACCTTGTGGTGTACACTTACAGTCACGTAAGGCATGAACAGACTTCTTCACAAGGCAGATGTACTTTGTAAAATGCTGTGGAATTAAAGAGACATTTCTCATTGTAACAGTTTTAAAAGTGCTTGGACTATATGAATGTAAATCTAGTTGCAGGTAGTGGCCGTTCACAGCTCCTTCCTCTGGACAAGTTTGGTCTTGCAAGAAATTTTTATTAGTTCTGCTATTCAGTTGTGCACACAGGTTCACATATCCTGGCAAAGAAAATTGACAATATTTCACAAATTCCTCCATGATCTGTAACCTTATAAGCACAACTGTATGTAGTTGTTTAACATCTAATATAGATTATTATTATTATTATTATTATTATTGCACTGTAGAAGTGTAATGCAAAAATGTTTCCGTGCATCTGAAGGAAACACTTGCAGCATAGCAAAGCTGGAAAACCTGCATATTTTAGTGTTTTCTTCTTACCTTACATTTGCAGAAAAAAGGTGAAAGGCCAGAGGGTCAGCATTTCTATTTACACAGTGAGTCAGTCTCCTTCCATTCATTTTTATCACAGGAGTCACACCGATATGATGATGTTTTCAAAAATGTTTGACCAGAGTTGGGATTTTGGGATTGTGTGAACATTGTTAAAATTCTACTTGGTTATTTGTTTTATTCACTGGCATAGCCAGTCAGTTTTCATTAGAGTATGTAAAACTCATACATAATTCATTTTTAATAATTTTAGTGAAACTTGTGAGCCCAATGATAATTGGTTGAAGAATAGTTCTTGTGTGTCTGTGTTGCAGTTAGAAAGGGTGACCTGGCTTTTTTGCAATTTTCACACATTTGCTGTGGTAAATGTGTGTGGGTGGAACAGTGACCTGTGTTGTGTGTACTGATGAAGACCACTAGAGAGCAATGAAGATCTGTGTGCTGATCACAAGCATTTTCAGCAGCCTAACTCTGCAGTGAGGTGTGTAAGCTGGTGTAACAGGGATCAGTATGGATCACACACTTTACACCACTCACATCTTTCAGCCAATGAAAGGCTAACCTTGGCCAAATCCCAAATGACTCTCTACTCTGTAGTGGACATGAAGCAGTGGCTCCTACACCATATGTAGTGTCTTATATGTCCAGTAGGGAGACCGCTGAGGTTTCTATAATGGTGATTTGGCCTACATTCTACAGCCCCTTGGCCCATATGTTCTGTCAAAATAATAAGACAGGCCTACATATGCTGTTAAACATGATAATTGAACAATCATATGCAATACATAATATAGTGTAATGTACCTGAACAACCCATTATTATGAATGATCAAAACAATTAGAAATTTTGGGGTAAAGTAAGCACTACTAACACTTTTACATATGCATTCAAACCTTATATTTAGAGATTGAACTATGCACAGTCATTAAGCAGCATACATTTAAAATTTTAACGTTTTATTTTATTTAGGCTGCAGTTCACAGAAAGCATTAAAGTCTCCTTTCTACCACAGATCAAAATGTACAGTACAATATCAACTTTTCTTGAGGAAATATTTTTCAATCACTAAATTCAGTTCTAGGACCTCGATAACAAAAAAAATATTATAGAACTCGATATGGAAATCACATGTATCTCATTTGTTGACATTTTTGCTAAAAACTATATATATATTTCCCTTTTCATTTTATACCAAAATTACGCATACAAAATCTCTGTGACAAATGGGCTTTGAAATGTCAAGTCAATTTATGAACTAAAGACAGACAGAGTCTGAGAGATCAAATGAGTAATCTTGGGATCACTATAGTGCTTGTTTTAGGCAATCAATACAGGCATACTTTTAAAAGGACCTATGTGCAGTAACAAATATTTGCAATTCAAATTAAAGTAGTCATCATGTGGATGCATTGGAAATCTATATCATTTAGTCCCTGTTTGCGTATGCAAGTATTATATCTGCCACTTCAATTGATTTCCTATTACTTACACAACCATAACGACAAGTTAAAAGATTCTGAAATAGACCCAAGGCAAATATGACTTTGGGAGATGGTGTAAATGCAAATCTTTTTGTGTCTATCTATCTATCTATCTATCTATCTATCTGTCTGTCTGTCTGTCTGTCTGTCTGTCTGTCTGTCTGTCTGTTGGTATTTAGATTGTTATAATAAAGAAGTGGC
>JAOVVA010000010.1:10301074-10313421 GCA_028565275.1 Leiocassis micropogon
TAGGATTGAGAAAATGATTTAATCTGGTTTATCTACCAATATTATATATCTCTGATATTTAATGCATTTTCACAGTAAATCTTCTGTTTGCTCTTTTTTTCTGCAGTTGTCAGTATGCGTCTGAACTGATACGAGGAAGGTAACTGTACTGTATGAAAGGAGAGTGAGAGCTGATGATACAGCATGCCCAGTCATGTTATTGCACAATTATTTGTTTTATTTCTTTTTTTTTTTATAATGTTTTTACAGCATCAGACAGAGTGATTACAGTACTTCCCACCCAAGACAGAAACTGTCAAACAAACAAATGAAAGACAGCTTATTTCCTAACACATTAACTGTGATTGATTTATCAGTGACACACCGCAGGTAGCATTGATTTTTCTGAAGACTCATAAAACACATAATTTACAGTCATAACCGCAGGGTGGCATCAAACCGTTGCTGCACTGGGATGGCGTGGAGTTCTAGTCTCCTCTCTGTGACAAGACAAATGATTCATAATGTGCTTAGCTGCTGTAGAGTGTACTTTTATTTGAGAATGAGTCAATAACCCCAGTGGCTAAATGAATATTGATTGAATATAATGAAGCTTGAATAATGGGTGCGCGCACAGTGCTCATGGACAGCCTTCTTTCTGCAAATAATTACTATCTCTTGATTTTTGAGTTAGGGAATACTAACTGAAATAAAATACTAAATAAATAGAACACTAAATAAAACTGGTCTGACCTAATAAGTCTAACTAATTAACTTCAGAATGTTTACCCCAGTTTAAACCTTAAAAGATAAATGGATTAATGAAGATCAGTGAGTTTTTTTTTAATTAAACACAACAGGTTTTCTGGTGTTTTTTGCTGTGTTCGTTAAAGATTTCTTATTTTAACAAGAATTAACTGCAGACAAAGCTTAGAGATTAGCAAAGATTTGCACTAACCAGTTTAATTCCTGTATGTTTATATTTACTCAACACTTCTAAATCCTGTTTGGTATTTCCTGTCCAGAGACCCTCTCTGCTATGTCCTTTTTTAAGGTAGTGCTAACAGAATAACTGTGCTTAAAGCATAGTTTTTCCCGTGGTTTGTTTTGACCTCAGTCGGATCTTTTGGTTTTACACTCCTTAGTATAGTCCAACGTGTTGTAGGTATCAAATGTCCTTAGAGCAAAACAAACTCCAAAAAGCTCCCTCGCTATTTAGCATGGATTAACTAAAGTGTCTATAGCAGCTGTGGAGTGAACGTTTTAAGGTTTAGAAGCCTCTCAGCCTAAACGCAATGTATATGCCTTTTCTAATATGAGTTATCTACATCATGTTTTAAAGAACATTCAATGCTGATCAATGAACTAACTAAAAAACTAACTAAAAAAAATATATATATATTTTTTACTAGTGGTACATTTGTTTTATAGACTTTTTGTTCATATTAGTTTAAGCAACTAATAAAAAATAATATTCAGAAAGATTAAATGCTCTCATTTATTCACACATGAATTAGCCATAGCCTAAATAGGGATAAATGATCAGTGGCCACATGCGGAAAGCATTCCTAATTAATTACAAGAGTTTGAATTACACTTACAGTCATTACAGCCAGGAAAACAATTCCTCCTGTTACAAGTCCTTGTGTAACCAATACCCTTTGGGTATGGATGTTTAGAGTGGGTTGAATGGACGAATGTTTTTTTTTTTTTGAGACATTCTTTTCTAATGAAAGAGATGACATATCAGTGGAAATGGAGGAGAGAACAGCTGTGACATGAACAAAGCACTGTGGGACATTTTAACGTGACGTTTCATTGGTGGGAGCTGTACAAGCCACGGAACTCATGCGATTGCATTCCAGTTTCCAGTTTTCCCTGACTCCCAAGAGGAGTTGATTTGGTTTAGTCTTTAGTGAGATTTCTAATTTGGTGAAGGTCTTGTTGCTCCGTGAAGGAGCTTTGGAACTGATCTATTGATTGGTGGAGTGAGTAAATAAATGACAGAAGAAATGATTGAATGAGTGAATGAGTCCATATGATGATCTCATTCTTTTCCCTTCTGGGTGACAGTAGATAGATCACAGATCAGTTTTTTTTTCCTATAGACATTGGTTTTAAAGCACCTCATCACTACAGCACTATCAGAAATATCCACTGTTGCTGCTGTGGCCTTAATGAACATGGCCAGTACTATAAATGGCATGAGCCCCTGTGGGATTCTGCTGCCCAAATGAAGTGCAGCGGAGGTTGAGCCGGGACTGAAGTGTGACAGATGAACTGTGGTTAATGGCCACTTACAGAGAGGTCTCATCTCCACTGGGCCATGCATGCACATCAGCAGGTGACTAAAGCAGCAGCTCTACTTGTCAAACTGTCCCATTACTGCCTAATGAAGAGTAATCATGCTGCTGTTGAGTGAAATGTTATTCTTGGCTAAAAGGTATTTGTGCTTGTCAGCCGATTTTAGGTTAGGGCGGAGTAAGGGAAGGTTATACGATTATATCAAGTGGAAGATGTGGTCACATAAATATCTCTAAATTTGAACTTGACATAAGGGCTTATTATAATATTTAAAATAGGTAGTAGGTTAACAATGGCTTACAACCATCTATTTCAGTTAGATTTGCCAATGGTTATATTTTTCAATTTACCAATGAACACATTGCGCCATTTTAACATTTAATAGACATAATTTTGCGGAATGCCACAAGATAAGTTAGTTCCTGTTCTTACTAACATTGTTACACTTCTTTCACCAGCATAATTTTTCTCTCTCTTGAAGTTAATAGCACAAAAACTAAAGGTTGTCATGTTAATGGGGGAGTTCTTTGTCCTGAAGACATTCATTGTGGCAGAAACCTTACTGTCACTGGAGAATCTGACATAAATGTAAAAAAAAATATTAATAAATAAATAACTAAATAATCCCAAGTTAGAACAAGTTAGATTGCATGGAGCTTTTACAATACACATCAGCAGTAACTAAAGGACTGATCAGTTATTAAAGCAAGAAGATCAAAATTACAGCAAGAACTACACTTAAAGCTATGCTATACATTGTCATCTTAACCATCATTCCTTATCAGTCCCTTTTGAGACCTGCGATGTGAAGGAATGCTCAGGTGAATTAACCCCTCGAAGACGCATGCACTAGTTCAACTCCCTACACCAACAGAAAGACAAATCTGCCCAAACAAACGAGACAGATCAGCATGTAAGAAAACAAGTCCCAGGACCTAGAGCAAAGGATCAGGGAACAGGAACGAACACAGAAACTGAGAACAGTGGACAGAAACAAGAGACGCAAAACCTGGATCATGCGGAGAAGATCCAGGAAAACCCCCAAAAAGACAGACAAGAGAGCATTGAGCACAAAGTAAGTCAGAGTGTGAGCAGGTCAGAGTTGTCCCTTCGGTGAAAGTCACAAAATTAATGGAGGTGAGTTAAGAATATGTTTTTTTTTTACTCAAGGCTCCTTTGATTCTTAAAGGAAAATGTGATTATACATAATGTGCATATATGTGTATTTCTATAGTGTAGTGCAATACTACTGTTACTACTAAGAAATACTAGCACTAAACCTAATAATACACAAATAAAAAGAGTGTTGTTATTTAACAAAGAAAAATAACTATTAAAATGGGACATATTTCTGTAATGGAAAATTAATGTACCATCTTCCAAAATTTCTCAATAACATGACAATCTGATTTTTTCTTTTTAATCTTTTTTGTGATATGAAATTCAGTAGAATGAAAAACAGCTGCTATATTGTTATATATACTACAGCATGCTATAACAAGTGATCAAGGATCTAATTTGTCTTCTGGATGTGTTACAAAATAAATTTAATATAAATACATGGTTAAAACTGTTAATAAAAACAAATATTAAATCATTAATCAGTAATCATTGATAATTTGCTGTGATATAACACTATGCTGAATTACACTAATACTAATAAACCGATAATGCTGGCTGTTTGTATACATCATTGATTACAATCATGTGCCTTATTGCTTAAATAATGTGTCTGTATTTAAAGTTTACTAATAGGACATTTTGCCAATCTGTGCAAAAGTTTTGCAAAAATATTCCTTGAGTTAATGATATTATATGGCCTTATAATATCTTAAAATATTACAAAACTGTATGCTGTATGCTTTTTTCACAGTAGGCTGGATTCAGCCATGCATGGAAAATTCTGCCAAATAAATAAATGTAAATTCCTGCAATTTGTATACGTCTTGTTTAAACACATCATGCCACCTAACGCTTACGTTTGATTGATGGCTTTCTTTTTTTTTCTTCAAATCAGGACTATTTGTCTCTGTAACTCTACAGCAGACTTCCTCTCTTTTGCATATTTGCAGTCTTTGTTCTCAGTGTAAATGTTTTCTCTGATCATATTCAGTGTAAAGCTTGCCTGACAGTCATTTTCTATTTTGAATCTACTTCATCAAACATTTCTTTCCTCAGCAAATGAAACAGTTCATCCTCTGAACATGATATTGTCTGTATTTTACAGATGCGCTAAACCAATTATGTATTCATTTCTTGGAGAAAAAAAAAATCAAGTGTTGCATTGGTGGTTTGAGGAGAGAGTGGAGAATCCAGTAATGCAGTTCAGACTGTTAGAGCTTCTTTCACATCCTTATCAATACAGTTGAAATGTTTGTTGTACAGTGTAGAAATCTAATTGTTTTACAAAACACAGTCAAAAAAATTGAATAATTTTGGTATACATCAAACTGTATAATGAATGCACAACATTTGATAAACAGGATCCATGTTTGTGTTTCCAAGTATGTTTTTCGGTGCTTTCCTCACTTTACTGTTAGTATAAGAAGAAATGATATCTATTGAGTAGGGGGAGATTGATGGGCAGCAGGCAGAGCTGCACACACTAAAGTGCCCCTGAAGGAGCCGATAGATAAATCAGTTTAAGCCCTGGACCCCATTTAAAGAGGCCTTGGCAGGTTAATGTGATAGCCTCTCCAATACATTACACTGCACCCTTATTCAGGTGAATAGGCTTTCACTTCTCACTGACCCACACTCACTGCAATCTCGCTGTGTTTATTTCATTTGTGCATTTGCGCTAATCCATACAGTTCCCAGTATCAGGGTATCATCTACTGATGCAGGGCAACATTTGATAGACATTATATAGTAGTCCTGTGCCAGTAACAGAATCATCCAATTTAGGTAACTGTGTGGAAAATAACCAAAGATAATAGATGCATACTTCTTTGGGGCATCATCATAAATTGCTTTCAAAAGTCACAAATTTTTATTTAAACATAAACATAAAAATGATCAAAAGTACACCTCTTTTAATTATATGTGTTTTTGTGTAATAATAATATTTTACACAATAAACATCTGATTGTAGCGGGTCCTACATAATACATTTTTACCATGCATTGATTTATTTAACAAAAAAATAAAATAAAATAATAATAATAATAATAATAATAATAATAATAAAAAAGAAGCAATGCAGGCAATACTAAACCCTATACTGTTTCTACAGGATTTAAAAGGGTAAGTTGCAGCCAGGTGCTGCTAATCATCAGCCATTGATTAACTGATCATCAGCAGGTATGCAGAAGTTTTGGCAGTTTGCTGGTCTGGAGCATACAGGTGTGTGTTAACACAACGCCAAGAAAGACAAGCAGTGATTCTTAGAAAAGCAATTGTTGCTGCACATAAATCTGGAAAGGGTTATAAAACCATTTCTAAACAATTTGGAGTTCAATGTTCTAAGGATTGTGAAACACTGTGAAAGGCTACTCAGAAGTGAAAAGCATTCAAGACAGTTTCTAATCCTTCCATGGGGGGGGACATCCCAGTACATTCACCCCAAAAACAGACCATGCAATGCTCAGAGAAAAAAACTTGAGAGCTACATCTCAGAACCTACAGGCCTCACTGGGCATGTTCAATGTTAAAGTCCATGACAGCACAATTAGAAGACTCTACAAGTAGAGTTTGCTTGAAAGGGTTGACAGGAAAAGCCTCTTCTGTATAAAAAACATGTAAGCGCAACTAAGATTGGCAAAACTTCATCTGAACAAAGCACAAGGCTTCTGGAACAATGTCCTATGGACAGATGAGACAAAAGTGAAGTTTGGCCTTAATAGAGGGGTGATAATTTGGGCTTGGACCTGGGCACCATGAGTTGACACACATGGTCACATTGAGTTGACTATGAGCTCCTCTGTATACCAGAGTATTCTAGAGGCACATGTGATGCCATCTGTCCGAGTTGGCCAAAAATGGGTTATGCACCAGGACAATTATAAGAAGCACACCAGAAAATCTGAATCAAAATGTGATGAAAAAAAAAAAGTTTTGGAAAGGCCCAGTCAAAGTCCAGACCTCAACCCAACTAGAAATTTTTGAAGAGGAATGGGGCAAAAGTTCTGTAAGATGTAAGAGGCTGACAGGCCATATAGGAAATTATTACATCAAGCTATTGCTGCTAAATTTGAAATTTGGAAAGTTATTAAATGATAAATCACGTAAAAAGTTGTGTTGTTCATCTGAGGTTAAATTTGCTGATTACTAAAACCTATTACAATGAGATTTGAGATTTTATTATGTGTTTTTGTGTAAAAATGTAAAATAAAAAAATGGGGTACTAACTTTTCCACGACTATGAATGATCAAAACTACAAATTAAAACTATGATTTCAAATGACCCTTTTTTCTGTAACTTGGGGGATGAATACTTTTATTATTTCAACAAATAAGTTCAGTTACCTTGAGCAAAGAGTGGATGGTGGTGTGCAACAGAGAAGTGTCTCAGTACTCGCAGATCTAAAGCTCACTCACAAGTCAGAGTTCTCTACATGCTTGCTTTACATGCTGTGCACAATTTATAGAACGCTGCATTAATTTTAATGGCCATGCTTGCTGATCCAGCTGTTCTTGGTCAGCAACCACTGACAAAGATACAGACAGATGTTTTTATCATATCTGGACATGTATTTTCTGCTGGAAGCTGTTACTATAGCTTGAGTGATGCTCATGCTTTTTTCCTTTAAAGTTGCTGTCTAACTAACTAACTAAATAAATAAATAAATATTTTTAAATAAAACATTTTTTTAGGATCTTGTGGGGCCCAGTCAAAGGTCCCCACAAGATCATAATTGGCAGACATACCCTTAAGAGGATGCTTTTTTGCTCCCCAAACACATGCACATACACAAACACACACACACACATGCACACACACACACACACACACACACACACACACACACACACACACACACACACACACACACACACACACACACACTTTTCCCTTTGCTTTTGCATGCATATCTTGGTAGGAGCACTTGAGGAGTGGGTGGGGCCAGTGTTCAGCCAAGCCTTGAGCATATATATCGAATATTTGAATATCAGAGGCTCTCGTTTGCATCCAAATGAGTTCTGCTTGTCTGGCTGATGGACAATTTTAGTTTGACCCCTGCATCTTTGTATGCAACCTGCAGTTTACTGTCAAAAGAATCTCATTGTTTTCGCTCCATTGTTGTGAGCACCCCTGGCAACCCTGCATTTCTCAGTGTCATAAAAGTATGGATTTTGCCTCTAAATATAGAGCTTGTACTCCAGTCACACTATTGTTTAGCTTTAACTGCCCCTGTTCTGTTTATCACCACTGAAATGACTTAAAGCTGAGGCTAAATCCACTTTTTTTTAGAATGCACATCGGCCTTAGCAATTAATCTATGTTTTTCATTAGTTGGCGTTTGTTTATTTCCAGGTCTGTTTTGGGGAGTTTGGCAACAGCACGACACTTTTTCAGATGACTTTTCCGAAGCGTTCCCTCTACTCGCTTCCCCTTTCTGTATTTACCTTTTTATGGCAAAGCACATGCATAATGAATGCAAAATATTAAAAGCAAACACTATCTTATTTTCTTTGTTTGGGGAAAAAAAATGCTTATTAACGTGCAAATGAGTGAAGACACCTTACCTACTCAGTGCACACACAGGAGCAGAGCAGTTTAAACACAAACATCAGTTCAGCAAAGAATTGGACTCAGTGGGAAGAGACGACTGATGCAGTGGCATTTAATTCAGTGGCTGCTAGCCTATGACAGGCTCCATAACCCTCTGGTGTGTGCGTGTGTGCATGCTTACTCATCTGCAGCCTCTCCAAATGACTTACCCGATCACTTGTGAGAGAGGAGTGTATTTAAAAGCAATTGGCTCCTCAGATGAGAAATATGAAGATACCGATATCATGCATAAAGTTATTTTGGACTCTCCAAGGAGCACTAAAGAAGTAATTCCCTTTGGACGAAGATACCCAGAAACTAATATGAATGCAAATTGGATTAAACGGCTGCATTAGTGTCTGATAAACAATTTAGAGCTCCGAGGGCTCGGCAGGGATGGAGTCTGTAGACGCGAGTGCACTCTCGCAAGCGGGAGGATGCCAGTGAGAGTGCAGCATGGTGCCTGTCCTCACACAGTGTTAGCAATTAGAGTCGGCTAGTTATATGTACTTAATTAGTTCTGAAAGTGTAAACAAGACTGTGGCGTTTTAGTGTCAAATTTTGTTGTGACTTGAAATCAACTCTAGTTTATTCAGGTTTGTGTAGAAGACATATTACATACCAGAGAGAGAAAATGAGACAAGCGTGGCTTAATAACTGCCATATGGTTAAATAACATGTATTTGAACAGATAAATAATGGTTAAGTAAATTCCCAACAAAGTTTTTAGCCATTTAGTTTTGCTCATGCAGGATTGTGTTACAGGACTGAGGAATGTGGGCTTGTGCCTGATCTGGAGTGTAAATAATAAGCTGGAAAGGAGAACCCATCTCTGATCACTTTTTCTGTCCCACTCACAGTAATGAGATGCTATTTAAAAGCAGACAACTGAGCCTAGACATTTCACAACTGCCCACACACACACACACAGTCACTGTTCACCTGCTGCTATAGGAATCATCAACTCCCTCAGTAGTCCCAGCAGTCATCTCTGTGTACATCTCTAAGTTGCTGTATGATATTTTCGTCCCTGTGGTATTTCATAAGGTTTTTTTTTTTTTTTTTTTTGCTGTTAAACCTACCACATTCAAACAGCTGGTTTTGCTAGAGAATATTGCCTAAAGACATGGTGCTTCAGCGGTTTGATTTATATTTTATGGCTTGAGGTGTGCGTCTGTGTATATGATGTGGCTCACAGCTGAAGAGGGTTATGTAAGGAATAAAGAAGAGCTGGGTTAAGCTTAACTGAAAAGCCAGACTGTGTGCACAGCGTAATAAGATTCCCAAAACCTTTTTACTTTCCCCGACAGTCTGCTGAGTGATTTTAGCAGCAAGATAAATTTTTGTCTTATATTCCTTGAAACCCATATTCCTTGCAACGCTGACTAGGTACTTAAATTGTAATACTATATTAAAAACACTTGTAATTTTTATGTAATTTGTAATGTAAGTGCAAGGTTTTAAAAAAAATGCAATGTGTTTTTTCATTTAAGGGTAACTGCTGTGCATGTATTTGATTATAAACAACAGAACATGGTGTTACATTGATGACAAAAATAAAAAATAAACCATTAGGACAAAAACAGACATATCATGAACTATTATTTCATTTAATTTGCTGCTAGCAGTGTTGAACTTCACATACTTTTACACAAATTGAATTTGTCCCTACAAAAGAATTAGGTCACTTTCTAAATTCCCTCACTTTCTACATTACAATTTAACCTTTCATTGTAAGTGTATAGTCAGTGTTGTACTGATAATCAGATAATGCACTAACCTCCACAACCACTCAGCACTATCAGGATCAGTGTACATTAGGGAAAAGTTGATTTCTATTTCTCTCAGCAAAGCAATATTTCCAGTAATCTAATTAATTCTGAAAAATTCACATACAGAACTGTGACTGTGAGTTGTACCTGAAAGACCTTCTGGGGGCATTTTGAGAAGAACACTTCTTGTTTTAGTATGACTCCTTTTGTATGCTCTGCCTTTTAAGCAGCAGGCTATGGAGCACATTTGGAGTGCGAGCTTGTACGACACACACGAGGTGTGGCTATGACAGCCTTTCAGAGGTTATTTAAAAAGTGGGTGGCACAATTTCTAACAGATGTTTCACTACTTCTGAGCTTTCCTGAACACAAACAGAGCAGTAGCTCAGCTTCTGAGGAGCTCTCAAACACCTCGCTTTCGCATGCCAGGCTCGTGCTGCGTTGTCGCCTCGGATTTAGCGCAATGCTTTTTAAAAAGTGGAGCTCAGCAGCTCAGAGTCTCACCTGGAATCTTTGCCTGTCGTTCTCATTCTCCTTCCTGCCTGTCAAGCTACTCGGTAATCACAGCACCGTTGTTTATTCTCTTTGATATGTCACAGACGTATGCGACGCTGTTGACACAAGATTCTCGTGTGATTTTACATGGAATGTCCCCTCTTTTCCTGTCTTCATTGCGCCCTTCGGTTCACACTTTGGATCTTAAAAAGTGGAAGAGCAGCTTTGATCAGTAAAAGATGTGCATGCGCAGAAGTGCTGACCTTTACAGTGAGGTTACATATGGCACGACGTTCACCTGAGAATTACTCCATTGCCACACACTTCCTCAGCATGTTTCAGATAAAAACCTGTAAAGTGGAGAGCTAATGACGCACTTTAATCAGTACACCTGAGAAAAGGTATTGAGAACTCAAAATAAATAAAAGATGTCCACTGAGATTTAGCAGATGTGCTGCTGAAAAATCAGGTTGTAGGATCTGTCATGTGTTTATGGCAAAATGTTCTGCTTCAGTTGCTTTAATAGCAAAAAGCAAACATAGTTGTAGGTGAACATGAACATTGTATTATTACAGCTTATGAGTGCTTAATCTGTCTTTCTTTAAAAACATAGAACAGCTGTAGACCTAGTGATTGTCCAAGAATTGAAAATGTGATAATGTAAAAGTACAAAGAATTAACTATTTAACAATGGGGTTGGTGAATAAAATTATCCATCCTTAGTAACCGGTTTTCTCTGGTCAGGATCACACTAGATCTAGAGATTATCACGAGAACACAAGGATGGGACTCCATGCCATGCTTCCATGCACATATTCACACAAGCTTTCACACCTACGGCCAATTTACCTTAATCAAATCATCTAGTGGTATTTTTGTGAGGGAAGTAGGAGGACACCAGTCAACCTGGAGGAAATCCACCTGGGCACAGGGAGAGCATGCAGAGAAACTCTACATCACTGACTGTAACCCAAGCTCAGAATCAAACCATGAGCCTTCGTGCTGTGATGTGCTTCCCACATTCAGATTCACAACAAAAACATTTTTACAGTGTTCATTTGGACTTGACATGACAAACATTTTAAATCAGTTACCAAGGTTTTAATTTCTTAGACGACTTAAGCTTTAATTATTAGCCAGCATCAACTAGAAGTCTCCACTTTTTTTAAGCAGTGTCATAATTATCTAACGATTCTGACACACTGTTTTACAAGAGTAATTAAATGCAGCAAACTGATTGGTTTGCCATCCTCATGTTTCTTTTTTTCATTGAAATCTTTGAATGTGTACTTTGTTGGTGAATGGAAGTGTTTGTCTAAATGGTTTGTATGATGAGAGTGTCGCACTAATGAGATCCCATGGGGCTGTGAGTCTGGAGCCGTTACTGGGTAATTACAGTCTCTGTGAGACATTAAACCATCTCCTGTGCCTTTTTGTTGGGCCATAATTGCATGCAACAAGTGCGGCAAGGTTTTCTAATCTCCTCCTTGGCAGGGATGGATGTAACTTTCATAGTGGTGAATTTGGTTGGGGTTGTAAAATGCACACGCGCTGTAATTTTGTAGCACAGAAAGGAGATTTGAAAAACAGAAAGGGTTATTGAAATTGATAGCTGTGCTGTTTATCATGTTGAGAATTGTCACGATGTGCTAAGCGAGATTCAGGTTGTGTTTACGGCGCTATTTGTATCAGTTGTTTTATAGAATATATTAATAACAAGTGCAAGCGGCTAAAAACAAAAACAACCGGCAAAATCCTATTTGTTTGCATGCTAGTGTACAGAAAATTCAGTTGGGGTAAACTCTAAAATCTCTGTAAATGTGTTTCTCAGCCACAGCCTTGTCGAGGAGTGAAAAACAGATTCATATGTTGGGTCTTTTTTCAGCCTCCATTCACCGGTCACCCGTAAAAAAGATAAATAATTACCGTAATCTCGTCACTTCTGTCGGTGTGAAATGAATGATGGGCAGAGCAGAAATTGGGAAATTGGAAAACGAGTCCCAAATTATAAAACTCAAAGCCTACACTCAGTATTAGACTTGCATCATAATTCATCTCTCCTCCAGAATGAGTAATGAATATAT
>JAOVVA010000010.1:10313521-10329330 GCA_028565275.1 Leiocassis micropogon
TGGCAGGTTAAATTCAGTATAAGAAAAGCAAGAATGCATGATGTACAGTTTGCTGATACCAAACCTGATTCAGGCTCAAACTATGCTTTGAGCTCAACTTCAGTGAATTTAAGTTCTTCATGTTTTTTATTGTCTCTGCTCAGCAAAAACCCTTTCTGCATTTTTGGGAGTGAGAAAAGACATGTAAACCCATCACCTCTCCCATGGACAAACATTAAACACAATAGAGAAGAGTTCACTAGTGGGTTTTGATCATATCTGTAACTGCAAAAAAAAAAAGATTTGAATGTGTCTTGTAGCACATTTTAGCACTCTTGTATTATAGCACTTGTCTACCTAAAATTGTATATGTGTAAAACTGGGACTTTTGATTGTGCATAATAACAGAACACAATTATGAAAGTAAACACTACCTTCATTTCTTTATATATATTTCCTGCTACACTAGTTCACTCATCCCAGTGTGTCACAAGTGCTTGGATACCATCAAGGTCGAAAGTTTTCTCTGTACATTTGTGCCACGATCAGACTGCCTGCTTCACGTCTGAAATGCTGGCCTGCCAGGAATTCCTTTAATCTCCTGCATGTGGAATACGGAAATGGCTTGGGATAAGGTCAGGACTGTAGGGGGGATGTTGCAATAACTGTAGTGGGCTCCAGGCTACCTTGTCTGGGATTGCAATTTACAGATGTATGGCCTTCTTTAAAATATTTGTATACTTCAAATGTTTAACTGCGGCTAAAAGCCTTATCACCCACTGTGCTTAAAGTCCTGGTTTGACTTCAACACCCCTTATACAGAAATTACAACATCAAATCATCCATTTTAGTTTTTATTTCATTGCTCTAAGAAAAGGTGACCTGCATGTTAATTTTAAGTAATTTCTCGGTTTATGTGGGTTTCCTTCAGATTTTTCTGTTTTCTCTCACCTCCAAAAACATGCAGGTCGGCACTTTGGCTATGATTAAATTGTACCAGGTGTGAATGACTATGCAAAAATTTTAAGTGCCTGATGCCTTTTGATGGATTGGGATCTCATTTAAAGTGTATTCCTACCTTCTGCATGCACATTGTTCTCAGTCCCACTTAAGATGAATGAATTAATACTTTTAGATTTAATTTCTGTTTCTAATTTTCCATTTAACCACAGACTGACCTGCGATCAGCTTTGATTTTTATTCTTTTAATATAGGAAACATCTATTGTAATCTTCATAAACACTCCTGGCCTCAGCTCAACATATAATATATTTAAACATTGTCTTCATTTTGGTATCAATTTTAAAATACAGGAATACAATAAATTTATCGGCTTGTTATTTTCTAGCGCAGCATGGTTATGTGTGTCTCTTAGCACAGCTTGATCTAAATTATATCATGCTACATCAAATGATGCACTATATTGTAGAATTTACCTCATTGCAAACAAAACCCTGCTTTATTAAAACAGTCTATAGCAGAACAGAAGTGCGTTTGGGCAGAGGACAGAGATATGATGCATTTATGAGGAACACATCATGAAATACAGTACCAATCAAAAGCTAGGACACACCTTCTAATTCAGTGTTGTTGTTGTTTTTGTACATTCTAGAACAATACTTGAGATTTCAAAACTATGAAATAACATTAAAAAAGGTAATTAAGTTAATCAGTTGCTATTTTAAGACACGAAGGTCTGGTGTTCTGGAATGTTTCCCGAAACCCTTCAAACACCATGATGACACTGGCTCTCATGAAGACCATCCCAGGAAAGCAAGACAAAAACATACCTCTGCTGCAGATGAGAAGTCATGTAGAGTTACCAATCGCAAAAAATCACCAATTAACAGCACATCTGATTAGAGCATAAGTAGCAGATACATCTCAGTATCCACTGGAGATCATTACATATTTTGGATGATTTCAGTGTTGTTTTACAATGTAAAAAGAAAAAATATTCAGGAAAGACAATGGAATTAGAAGATGTGTCCAAACTTTTGACTGATATTGTAAGTTGATATACAGATCATTTTGTTCTAGAATATTGTTTTGCAATATGTTGTCTTCCAATTGTTATTTGCAACTTGTACTGTTGGTTGGTAATTTCTCAGATGTGAAAGCTTCTTATCAACCTATTAGCTTGCTTTTGGCAAGTTAAACAAAACTAGAGAAACTAAAGCAAACATAAACGTAGAAACATGGCAGACATAATACTGTACTGACAATAACTTGAGCTTGACCCTAAAGCTGTGAGCGGCCAATACTACCTGCTGTGCCACCAGGTTCTCCTGTATGGGACTAACATGTAAAAATAGTCATCACAATACATGCAAAAACATTATCCCAGATGCCGGTGAAAATAATTTCATGCATAATTAAAAAAATTTTTTTTTACCTAGGACACTAAAGCATTCTTTTTTCAGTGTCTCTGAGGGAATCCTTATTGGTCCTGAACAGAGAGATTACCTTTAAAAAGAAAACCTTGTGAAAGCTAGAACCATTAAACATCCAGGGAGAAAAAACGCTTTGAGGACACTTCTTTCTAGTAGTCACCACAGGGCACAGAGGAGACTGGGAGGCAGGCCGTAAAAAACTGGAAGTCCAGGTTACAGCTTACTAAAAGTATATTTAAAAGCAGTTCTTGGATGGGATTTTGCTGATAAATGAGACAAAGATGAAGCTGAACCAGAGTGATGGAAAGAGGAATGTGTGGAGGAGATAAAATGGACTGCTTATGATCCAATCATGCCGCCTCATCTGTGACACATGATGGGATGGGCATGTGTGCGGAACTGATTTACTTGTCTTTATTGATGATGCCACTAGACATAGTGGCAGCATGATGATAAATTAACTGCGTAGCTCCAAGCAAGTGCTTCACAATGATGCTTTCCCTTGCAGGAGGCCAATCATGCAAAATATTATAGTAAAGCAACACTGGAGGGAGGCGGATGTTGGTTGCTAAAAAGTAAAATGTTTTTGATAAGCTGACCTTAAATCTATTGTGCATGCATGCATTTTATTGAACTGAAGATGATACTAGAGGCAAAAAGCTGTTCAAACAAGCAGTGACTGAAAATGGATGCATTAAAGGCATAATGCATTACTGGCAGAGCATCACCAGGGAATATATTCAGCATCTGGAGATGTATGTGGGTCACAGACAGTCATCAACTGCAAAAGATTTGTCTATTACAAATATGAATTGATAATTGAGATTTTTTTTTTATTTATCCTCTGAAAATGTTTAATTATAATAACAGTTTTGGTCAAAGGTTTTTGTAATTGTGCTGGAGTGATAAGCACCAATTGCATAAAAACTCTGAATTGGTGCTTTCTAACACAATACCTTACATACTGTATGTGTCAAAAATGAGCTGGAGACTGGTGATGGTAAAGGCCATAGCATATGATTTACATAATTTTCATCTTCAATAAACCAATCCATGAGGCCTCATGCCTTGAGGATGGGGACATTGTCATCCTGGAATAGCCCACCCCCATCAGGATAGAAATGTTTCATCATAGGATAAATGTGGCCAGGATATCTTTAAATTGATTTACGGCGATGCTTCACAATAAGCATCCAAGTGAGGTCAAACCATATAAGAAAAATGTCTTTTTCAGCACGAGGGTAATTTTTCCTTTAATCTGTCATGTTTTTATAGCTAAATTTCTATGCGAATGTCTGAATTGAAGTAATTAAAATATAAAGTGCTGGAGTGAAGCGTCCAACCAACAACAACAAAAAAAACTGTCACTGCCTGAATGTTCACTCATGCACCTCTTTGTATATTTTACATAAGGCAGCGTGATGACTGGTATCACACTGTGCCCATATCAGTAACCATGTCGGGTAACTGTTTGAATAAAGAAATACATGATATTGTGCAGTCTTCACAACCAGCGACGCTAAGTCAAGTGCTGTAGCTGTAATCTAAACTGAAACGAGAGAGATTCCTCTCTTTATCCTGTGATTTCATGCTCATCAGAGCCTGACTCCTTCACAGCTCCCAGCAGAGAGGAGTCTGAGAGCTTTCTAGCCTTGGATCAGTGGCCTAAACCCAGGTTCACACTGAGCAGCTGCTATCAGCCGTCGCTCTGACATTCAAGCGAGCCTGGCAGGGCCGGCCAAGCTATTATCCTTTAACTACTACACTCGTGTTTCACTAGGCCCCCATCTAGTCCCGTAATTTCACCGAAATAACATGTTATCATACAGGAAGCGGGGAACCTCTTAAACGACGAGGCAGCGAGACGCTATCAGATGTCTCTCCGAACAAACGCGGTGAAACATTCTCTCGTAATTTCACTGACCTTGCGTGGTGGTGTCACTTTGCCGACGTGAGGGCACATTGTATAGAACAGGCGATCTCTCTGCCACACACTCAGGCTTTGTGTAAATGGGTTTTTCATTTCTCAAATACTCATCTGATAGAGCGAGAGGGTGGCATGTCAGATCGCACAAATATGGTCCTGTATTTGAAATAAGGTCAGATTTACAATAGGTGTTTGCGTGTGTGTGTGTGCGTGTGTGTGTGTGTGTGTCTCGTTCCAGTGTTATCTCCATCCCTCTCTTGCTTTAATTTCTCTGTGGTGCAGTTCCTGAAAGGCTCATTTGAATATCCTCATCATAACAGCCCTGTGGTGGAACCTCAATTAATATGTTAATGTTGCTGTTCAAGCTTTTTAATTAATGTAAGTATGGAATGTATTGCAGTTTTGGAGAAGTGATTACCATTTCCTGTTATTTCGTGGCTGTCGGTTTAATATCATTTGATGTTAACCTTAATGGTGTTTTCTTTTTTGTTCCTTAAGGAAACTCTGTTGTGAATGTTTGAGTGAACAACTGCAGCACAGCTGTTGCCACCAGCTGAAAAGTATGACATTAGTCAAGTATCCCCTTATTACATGTAAATCAGTGACACAAGCACACACACACACACACACGCACACACACACCTTCCAGTTCTTTTCGATCTTTCTCTTTCATGTGTCTTCCCTTTTCCCTCCCCCAACGCTGGTCTCTTTTCCATCGAGGGATTTTTTTTTTTTCTCCATCTCAGTAGACTGTTGAGGAACATTTAGCTTTCAGACAGAATTATTCAATCTTAACTGCAGGGCCAACATTAGATTTTAAAAGAGTAATTAAAGTTAAATACAGCACTGATGATCTACTCCTTCAGGATAGGTTGTGATATTAAATTATTTATGACTAGAGGGTCTCTCTACCGTATGTAAATCATTTAGAAATGTAAATGGGTTACTAAGTCTCATAGATTATGTATAAAAACACTATTCCCCAGTTTAGCTCTGGCTTTTTAATCATAACATTAGGATATTTTTCATCAGTGCCTGGAATAACAATCAAAGCTGTTAGCTTTGAAACACTGTAACCGGTCATATCAAATTCCTGAAGGATCAAAGGTTTGCTGTTTGCTTCTTTCTGAAAGATTTGAAACTGTCATGTTAGTGTTAGTAGTAGGAAAAGCATCCCATTGGGCCTGTACTGACTCACAAATGAATTTTTTAATATGTTTGTAGCTATATGGATTTTTATTCAGTTTTAGTGCTCAACAATGAAGTATGAATTTGTAGCATTAAAAAAAAACCTACTGTGCGAGCTGGAAATGAGAAGACAAATTTTCTATAAGCAAATTTAAAAAATTAATTTTACTTTGTAAACGGTTTGGTTAAACAACCGAGCACGAGCGTTTTTTTTTTTTTTTTTATTGCTGGCGTATAATGCACATTGTTATGTAACCCAGTTCAGAAGCTGGATAGAGCCTTTAAAATGATTAGATACACATTTGCTGTTTGAATGCTTGCCAGCATGTGAAGCCTAAACCTGCTTTTTTTTGGCAGCTGTTACTCCCAGAACTGAATTGAGTTTGTCACTAACTTTTTGTCAGATTTTGCAGTCACTCTGTTCTTACTAAGCATTTACTGCTTATAAGGTTTTTTTTTTTTTGGTTTGCTTTTTTGTTGCAAGTATCTTTCAACAAGGTTTTTTTCTTCATTTATAAAAGTGTGTAGAATGCAACGTGATGCCCCTCTTTATTCTATTTTGTCAGGTATAAAAATGTATCGGAAAATGCAATGTTTTCCAAACACTGATTTATTCATAAAAATGACTGTTGTGGTTTCAAATGCAGAGACGATTCTCCTTGCTGACAGTAAGGTACTCTGAAGCTGCAGGGCTTTCTAGCTGTCAGAGTATGAAGGGCTTTCATTTTGTTTGACAGAGAGGGAAAGAGAAAAAGAGAGAGAGAGAAAGAGTGTGTGTGTGTGTGTGTGTGTGTGTGCGTTGTTTTTGTTGTATGGGGGTACAGGGGGAGTGGAAGTGGCGTAAAGGGGCAGGCTTTGTTATGCTAAAACATGGTCACTTTGTTGAAGGAAAGACAGACATTATTTATTCAGGAAGATGTTGACTTCGTGGCTGTGCTGGATTGCTTTGCTTGGTGAAATAGAGGGATGATGTGCATGGAAAAAGAATGGGCCATGGGAAAGTCCTTATCAATGACTGGTTTAAGAATTTAAGCTTCCAACCGTCATCTATCATCTATTCAGTGTGTATTTTAAAGTAATGGAGATGCCACGAGTATCCTCTGTGAAGTCTTGCAAAGTCTTGTATATCTGTATTGATATGGAATGATATGATGAATTATATAATTCCCTTTATTTTTGATTACAACATGAATGTGAATGTTTACTTTTATGGTAAGAGAATTTCTTTTGATTACTTTTATATATATTTTCATTTATAAAGAGAATTTTAAGTCATTTCTTTACTACTTATTTGTGTGATCAGGAAAGCCTTGAGAAAGAGGTGTCCTCTGTCACAATAATGAGTATTCCGCCTTCATTACACTCATCTGGAAAAGGAGAAAGCATAATGATGATGATTATAGTCGTAAGTGGTAAAACATTTACACTCTATTATAGTAACCATTCATATCTATTTTTACACTGTGCTCAGAATCCTGGTGCAGTTAATGAAAGGTAATTGAACTCCTTTAAAGCATTTTTTGCCTTGTGTATCAACACCTCTGCCTATATTAACACCTGTGCCTGAGCGTAGGGCGAGTTAGCCTCTGTTCCCCCAGCAGGCGGGCGGCTGAAGGACAGCCCCCTCGGCGAATGCTCGCGTTTTTTAATTAACGTGGAGGTGACACCTCTCCCCTGCTCATCTCTCACCTGCTCTGTAAACAGGTCTGTGAACTCGGCCGTCATGGCCGTGACCCTGCATGCCACCGCTCACTGCAAAACCTCATTAATAGGGAGCCAGCGAGAGACAGCACAAATGCTGCCAAGCACTTTTCACTAGAGGAGTCAAGCTTATGGCCACAATATGACAACACACGCTGAACATATGAAGCTTTATCACTGCACTCAAAATTTATTAGCGGGATTTCTATTAATCCTTTAATTAAGGTCAAACCGAGTCGTAGGTGCATGTACATGAAGCACAAAGGCATGCTTAGTGCATATACACAGTATTTCTTGCTTACGATGATAATAGAAATCAGTGTTTTCTGACCCTGTAAATACTTCCACAATCCAGAAGAGAACTGAGCCTCAGTGATTTATGAAAGTAAAACTATGGCCATGAATTTTGAAGCTACATCATAAAGCACACCATAAACTAGCTACTTGGAGCTTTGGTATGAGTCGCAAGAGAGCTGAGCTATAAAACACCAAAGACATTAATTTCAGAATAAATGAGGGGAGTTTGTCTCTTAAAAACTTTTATGGAAACTTTGCTGTAAACTTTATTGGCGGGGAACCAACTGGCCTCCCAATTATGGTTTCTCTACCTTGTTAATTTTGTGTCTGAGTGATAAATTCACAGCAGGGCCTGTTCCTTGACCTCAACCTCACCCATTTCAATCAGACTTCTCAATTTATAAAGGTGAATGTGCTGCAATTGTTAGTGAGTGTAGGATTCAGACAAGGATTAAAGCGGTCTTATTAGAAGTCGATTTTGCCTTAAGATGGTCTTTTTTCTTGAGCATCTTCAAAGCTGAAGGTTCGTGTTAGCAGTTAGTTACAACTTTAAACGTTCTGGCAAATTAGACGGACCATTTTTTTTAATGCAAATCATATGCCAGTCCCATATACACTTTGGGTTATGACACAGTAAAAATGTCACACTCATGTCAAACATTTCATCAGTGGTGAAAACTGATCAGATGGTCATAGTGTTATTAAACACTATGGTATTTGGTGTGAAAAAGAATCGACGAAAATAGATTGGCCTGAGGCGGCATGGTGGCTTAGTGGTTAGCATTGTCGCCTTGCAACTCCTGGGTTGCCTCCACCTCTGAGGTCCCGCCTCAGGGTCTGTGTGCATGGAGTTTGCATGTTCTCCCCATGCTTGGTGAGTTTCCTCCAGGTACTCTAGTTTTTGTCCCACCGTCCGAAGACATGCAGATTAGGCTACTTGGCATTCCCAAATTGCCAGTAGTGTGTGAATGAGCATGTAAGTGTGTGGATGTGTCAAGGGTGTACCCTGCCTCGTGCACTAAGTCTCCTAGGATATTCTCCAGGCCCCCTGCATAAAAAAATCTATGAGGGTATTTTCCTGCATTAGTTACATCATTGGTTTGAATTACATTGTGTGACAGTTTGGTGGAAAATGGAAAATGTTTTAGTTTCAAATGTCCAAATTATAGCTATTTTAACAATTAGACTTGCCATAGTTTCTAATTGATGGCCTGTACAGAATATGTATGCTTTAGTTCTGAAGGAAAGCTACTGTAAGTTAAAACCACCTACAGAGAGAGAAAACTGAGGCTGGACATCTGATCTGTCTGGAAGAGAGACTAAAGACCTTCATCTGTCAAAAAATGAACTGGGGAACGACAGGTCATCTAAAAGAGATATCTCCTAATGTCCATCAGTCGAACACTTTGTCCTCATCAATCATCTCAGTGTTTGTTGACAATTGCAACAGGAGGTCACACTTATTTTTATGGGATCTTGTTATTGGGATCTGCTCCTACACAGCAGGAATATCCTCTACTGTGGAATTATGGGATAAATATATTAAGGTTTTTGTGCAGCATTTGCACCTAGGGACTCTTTTAGCTCTTTTATGGTTTGGGTTTCAGCCCAGTTATGAGAGCTTTCTTATTCAGGTTAGTTTACAATGCCAATACATCAACAAACTGTATTGTACGGTTATGCTCTTTTAATGTACGTATCATGGGAGGAACCCTTATGCATTTTCATACTTTCATATTTGCAATAAAATTGTGGATTGTGTATTAGGTTGCTTTCTAATGACCTGCCCTTAATTAACAGCTTATGTTGTGCTCTGGCACTCGGTGAAGCTAACAGACGCAAATGAATGGTGCTCGTGTCAGGGTTTTCTTGTCTGGAGACACAGCTGACGTTAAAGAGTCAAGGTCAAGCAGACCCTTCCCCTTCATCTGTCAGCCTTTTTGATCTGCAGCCGTTTTGCTTCTCCGTTCTGCACGCTCTGCCTTTAACACGAGGGCAGAGGTCAGTGCAGGTCACGGCTGTAGGATCTCCCCCTCCCAACATCTCCTGCTTCTCTCTTTCCTCCTCTCACACACTACACATGTGTAGTCATTTCAAACCCTTTGGTTTTCTTTTTTTTAGAGACCTCTTCTACATTCCTGGACCCCTAATTATTTTATGCTTTGGTTCTGCATTCCAGTGATGTTTTATCATTCACATGTGTCCACAGCATTGTGAGACTTGTGCCGAGTTGTCATGATGGATCAATGTTTTGTGCCGAAACTGCAAAGATGTCGAAATCCTTCACGGTGGGGGTTTCAATTTGTCATATCATAAACAGGTACTAAGCACAGGGATTAGTGGTGTTTGGATCTGCCAGTTGCTTTGGGCCTGTGTTATCTGAATGCTGGGGCCCCTTTCTATTCTGCAAGGCTTAATAACAGGGTTCTTGTGCCGGCCAGAGGATTTCGAAGGGCCCCAGGACCGGTCACAGTTCACTGATCATCGCAGAGACAAGGACTCCTGTCTGTTTTCATTTAGGCTAAAGCTGTTAGGACCCAATTCCAGATTAGTGTAGAAGTCAGGTTGAAGCTAGCTGAGACTAAATGGCTCAACTGTTACTGATTACATACAGTAGAAGAGAGGCATGCAGCCAGACACGTGCAATATGTCTGATTGAAATTAGGCTTCACAATACATATGCATTGCATTTGTGAATATTAAGTGTAACAAATGTGTGGCACGTTTCCTTCTCTGTGCTTTTGGTCCCGTCTTCGGGTTGTGATCCAGTGCAGATGTAGATAGATCTTGTGCAGCACTGGGGAATGTTTCAGGCATGTGCTGTCTTCAGCTGCAAGACACCTTAATAGTCTTTAAAAAGGTAAAAGCCAATTTCTTACCCCTCCCTTCTTCCTCACTTCTGGTCACTATGCAGAACATCTGATCTTATCCTTTTCTCCTCACTAAATAAAAAAAAAAAAACGTAGTGTACAAATTAGTACTTGAACTTTTTTTTGCAAATCTGTAATGTTATTCTTAATTTGGAACTGGCACATGAAGGATTATTGCACTGTGGTATAAAGCCTCATTTAAGCCAAACAGATTTTAATATCAACCATAGCATGTAACACTGCAGGACTCTGCTATCCAAAAGGAGGAAGACACAGTGCTAAGAGATGAAAAAGAGCCAGACAGGAACAGATAGTCTTTTGACCTGGAGCATTTTGTCGCTTGATAGTGTTGAAAGGCCACACAGCTCCCTTTGAGGGTGGACAGAAAATAAAATAAAACACGTTGACGATTTCCAGATATTGTTTGGCCCCTGGATGTGTACAAAGCATGGTTTGGCTTAAACTTCACAAGCCTCAGGCCCCAAGGCTGTCTATTCGGCTAGTTACGCTACAATAACAGGCACTTCCGAAACAAGGGTGGAGGGGACCAAGAAGAGAGGAAGAAAAAGAGCAAGGTGGTAGATGAGTGTCTGGTTGTAAATCATCACATATGTGCCCAGCAGCAGCAGGCTCGGACTCTGCAGGAGTGGGGCCCAAAGCAGCAGCACTTATTAAATTTCCATGAAGTTTAGTGAATTTGCAGGATCAGTGGGGTGAGTAAAGTCAACAGGGAGCGGCTGGCAGTGCTGTTGCCTGCAGCGTCTCCGTAAAGCAACTGACAAATGCGCTTACAGGCTCGGTAGCTACCACTATTGCTGCGAGGACTAGATTTATCAAAGTATTTCAAGCATGTTACAGTTGTTTGGACATTGCCATGCCAGAACCACAGTCGATAATAGAAGAATGATGTAAACTTCAACAATACTGATGTCTCTTAATACATGCATACAATAGATAAGGCCCATTTGTAAGGCTTTGTGCAATCAAACTCAGAATCACTTATGTTTAAATGCTTCTGATACTAAATGCTAATGTTACACTGGAATCTTATATTTAAAAATGGAACATAAGACAGCTTCTCTGCTAAAGCTATATTAGTTGCTTCTGTCCTTTTTGTCCTTCAGGCAAATGTGCTTTTATTAAAGCATTAACACTCCATGTGTTCTGCTAAAATGCTCTCTCCCAGACTCCCAGGACTCTGCTTTGCATGATGATATGAAACTGCAAGCGAGAATGCATGGATCTATGACAAGCAGAGATACTAAAACACAACTTTTGTGTGCATAATGCTAAACTACACTAATGCAAGATTTTTTTTCAAAAAGCACACAAGGTTTTCTCCTCTAGGAAACAATATATTTTTTCAAAGGAGAAACCAGTTCAAAAGCACCACTTATATTGCCCTTAAAGATAAGGCAGGACACTCTCATCTGATCTGGCCGGAGATGTGGCAGTCAAAGGCGGCCATGTTGAGTGGCCCCCTTTTACTTTGCCAGTCCCCCCAGGTCAACAGTAATGGCCAATGCTCTTAACCAGCATCTGATAAAGGAGATAGTGTTGATGGGATAGACAGCATCTTACGTGGCCATCGAGATTGAGAGACAAAAACTCATAGGAAAGGTTAATCTCGAACGCTTATCAATCAATTACATTTGGCTTTTGTGGAATTAATGGCATGACTGGAATTGCTTGGGAAGATTGGAAGGCTTTGTGTGGTGAACTTGGCATTGGTGTCTTAGGGGAGAGGCAGCATTTTGTGTTTGAATCATCACAGCCAAATGATTAAAACTCTACCCACAAAAGATGATACAGAGGAAGATAACAGCTCCTTTCAAATTAATCAGTGAAAGGATGTGCTTTCTCTCTTTACATCAAATAGTTGCTTTTGGCTACCTTGTGAAACCGCAAAATGGAAATCAATTCAAATTTAATTGAGGGATCCTGCACCTTACAATCACTGACCATGTTTTTTTTTAGTATGGGACTGATATCAGGAATCTCATTATATCTTTTTTTCTTCATTTTCCCTCTCTCTTTCTCTCTCTCTCTCTCTCTCTCTCTCTTTCATTACTTCTTCAGTGAAAATATGTAAAAGTCACCTGCTCTTTCTGAACTCCAATCAATCACTCTATTCCCCCTTGTCCAATGCAGTTCAAGTCAAGTATTACGTTGCATAGGTGAAATGTATCAAATGTATCAATATTTTTAATACCTTTTCTACCAGTTCCTTCAACAGTTTTAAAGGGATTTAATGGCCATTATACAAACTTTCAAAGTATCCAAGTATTTTTTGTCTATAATTTTTGTCTATATTTTTAAGGGTAGCAGGGAAATCCTGGTGTCAAAATGAGGCTGGGGATTTCCTCTTTCTTTTTAATAGCAAAATATTTAATAGCAAAATATTTATTTAAATATTCTATAAATAGGATTTTGATGTTTCTGATGTCCTCCTCATAAACAATCTCACAAACTTGATACCAAAATGAAGCTTATTGATCTTGGAATCTGAAAATATGCATAACTCAAATCACACAAAATGCAACTTAATACCTGCTTTGATGTGACCGGCCACATTTGTATGACATGTTTATGAGTAGACATCTTCACAAAGCAACATGGAAATCAAGATTTACGTTCATATTTTGATCCCTGATGAGCAAGTTGGAGGTAACAGTGGTTGGAAAACCCCCTTGAGATTAGCCTAGTGTTAAAATGGAATCCATCCTCCTCTGGGAGATACCTAATATGACAATTATAAATCATTAACCTTCTAAAATTGTATACTGTACAGTCAAACAGTATTGAGTGAGTTGAACTGTGATTCATTATTAGCATCCAAGTGTTTAGAATTACAGCAGCAGTTCTTAGGTATGACTCTACATCCCTGCAAAAAGCTTGGCAGTAACCATGTTGGACCATCGACAGCAATCATCCTCATCACACGTCTTGTTTTATGTTTTTTTGTATCTTAGCTCCAAGACCTTGGGTAGGCTAGTATAATTACTCACAATTCTTTGTTGCATTTCACCTGTCATATCTTCATGCCACAACTATTACAATGCAACACCCAGGAAACCAGATTTGTAAACAATAACAAACATGGGCGTAATAATCCTCTTAAAAGAAATTAATGAACAGTGAGGAGAACCCCCTTGAGCAGACTGGACACTGATCTTGCTCTGATCATATAACGGGGGAAGGTGAGAGGGGGGTAGGAGGATTAGGCTGAGGAGTTCCCACTGGAATCAGTCTTTAAACTCATCTCCCACCCCCGAAACTTCAAACCAGTTCCTGCTTTGAAATGGGAGTAGGTGTCCCTAATCCTCTCTGTGAATGTTAATCTATGTACCTAGATTAAGTTCTGTCTTTAGCCTCAGCCTTGGTCAGTACTCTCATCTTGGGATAGTAAACTTTTGAGCTGAGATGTATTGATAAGCAGTGAAACCTCAGAAGATATTAACTGATGATTTTTTTTTTCTCATTAATGAATTTGTTAGATGCTTTGGATGGAACGGTTAGGCTAATAGAGTAGTAATGGCTCACACTAGGGGGTCATTATTACTCACTGTTAACAACTGTTATTCATTGTTAATGATTCCTAATGACTAATGATTGTTTCTGCTTTATATGGATTACTTGTTTATATAGTAGATTCAGTTTGATGAAATTATAATGTAGATATTAAATAATATAACTATAGACAATCTAAAAAATCTTGAAGATGTTTCTGTGGTATAGAAGAAGAAGTATAATTATTTGTTTGTTGACAGTTTTTTGCACAGTATTATTACATTACAAAATGTGACAAATGTGGTTTAATTATTAATTTGGATTTGTAAGTTGTTAGACATTAAAAAAAATTATTTACCATGGAAAAAAGGGAGGCATTGGTGGTTCAGTAGTCCTCGCCTGCCATGTGAGAGGCCCTAGTTTGGTCTCATATACTTATCCATTGGGGTTGCACTGGTTAGTGCACTCATAGCACCAGTCCCAAGTAAATTGCACTAGGAAAAGCACCCAGCATGAGTCATATGTGCTAAATCATATATGCCTAAAGGAATTTCTGCTGTGGTAACCCCTAATGGAAGTGGTTGGAAAAAAGAACCAAGCCTGAGTTTGTAATTGTTGTAAAAAAAAAAAAAAAAAAGATATAATTTTCTGTGATTCTGGAAAATTATATTGCGATAGTGCATTAAAATATCCAGATTAGATACTCGTGCCCAGCTGTAATATCATATTTATCCCTATGTCCTTCCTTTTTCTATACTTGTACAAGTAATGATTCCATACAACTATTCTTTTGATGTATTTTCCATACTATCTATAACTGTCTTTTTCTCTACAAATACAAAGAAGTAAATTTTTAGTGAAAGCAAACATAATGTGCACTTTATATCTCCGCCTTCACGTGACAATTTTTAATGTATTTTGAAAAAAGGTGCGATAAGCTACTCCTATATGTAAAAAAAAAGAAAAGAAAACATGGTCATGGTATTTTATAGCTTCTGGCATTTTCTAGGGAGGATTTGCACTCATGTTTAACATTAATAATTGTTTAAAAAATGGATATTTAATTTATGATAATCTGGTGTGTCTGGTATGCAGTTTCTCTCAGTTTGGTGCTACCATCATTCTGTGTAATTATAGTCTAATTACACGGGAATTATTAACAAACACACATAACTCAGGCACCCCTAAAGGCAGGCACACAACTCTCAAGACTTCTCGTCCAATGGGAGAAGATGATTAATTTTAGTACGGAGTAAACGGATTAAACTGCTAGAGTTTGTACTTTAACAAGAGCAGCTTCACACTTTCTTTTTTGGTGCCTTTTGTGTATTAAAAAAAAGAATTTTACAGTCAACATGTTAAAATAATACAGAGCAATTAATGTTTATAACAATAGTGCATTACCTTAATGAGTTCAGATTATTGTGTTTTAGGAGCTTTATCCCACTTTAGAAGCTGGATAAAACAGGGTTATACACAGGGTGCGTGACCATATGAAGCCACAGCATTACCACACTCCCCATGATATAATTGAATGATATCGCTGCAGTTGTTCTGAGAGGCTCCTGGTGTTGCTCTTTTGTGTGAAGCTCCAGGAGTTTTTAAACAGGTCCATATGGTGAGAGACATTGATCTTTAAAAGAGAGCAGAGTAGTGGTGGTCCTTGCACTCTCAGCCTCACTATTGAGTCAGAGCGGGGAGGCTGAGTTTAAGCTGTCATTTCACACAATAAAAGAAAGAGTGTCCATCTGGACCTCAGTAAAAGGCATACACACTCTCTTTCTCTCTTTGTTTCTCTTTCTTTTTGCCCAAATCAAACTTTGAAGTCCATGACCCATTCAAAAACTGTCTCTGTCTCAGGTCTACTCTACTTTAAATAATTTATCTTCAGATATTTTAAAGTTACAAAACCATGATAGCAGGGTTTTGGGGCATGATGCTATA
>JAOVVA010000010.1:10332260-10348468 GCA_028565275.1 Leiocassis micropogon
TGAGTGTGTGTGTGTGTGTGCCCTGCGATGGATTGGCACCCCATTCAGGATCCCCACAACCCTGTATACAGGATAAAAAAAAGTATAGACAGTGAGTGAGAGAGTGTGTTGGTCAATTAAACAAGGGATTGTCATAAGAATTAAAGAGTCTGTATTTGTTCCTTGATAATATGGCAATTTGCATGTTTTTATCTTGTTAACCTTAGGGAAAAAAAGAGAGAAGCTTGTAAAGAAATAACTATTGTGAGTTGCTACCAGAAAGTAGTCAAGGAATTTAATCTTACTGAAGTATAATCATCTTTGGGGTGTTAATATTAACTATGGTACTTAACAGTTGATTCTATTCCTAAATGTGAAACATTTACAGCTATATCCACTTGGTGAAAATATCTGTATTTTTTTGTTGCTAAACGCTATCTTAAATCGTTTGGGAGCAACAGAGGTGGTGCAGTATTCTCTAAAGCCCACTGGTTGAAACACACCCATAGGCTACTGGGTTCCTCGCTAAGCAGAGAGAATGCAGAAAGGTCAAACATCTGTCACCCCAATTCTCTATCAGTTACATCAGCCTCTCACACCTGCTCCGAGCTAAGAAATGTTTGTTTATGTTAGAATTTAAATCAAATATCGCTGTCACCTCAGGCTAACTACATCGCCATGAAGAAGAGAGGGTTCATGGAAATGGACTTTAACGGAAACTTGTACGAACACACACATAGTCAACAGGTGTGAAAATGATTGAACTTCACCCAAATGGTTCGAAACACTGTTTGGAATTTTAGATGTCGATTAGATACGCTTAATCACTTGAAGTCTGAACTCTCATTTAGTTTCCATCGCAGCTATCGGGTATCACAAAGGACCTGTTTTTATTGCTAAATTCTCCTCGGATGTGAGTCAACAGCAACAATGGAGTCATCCAGGTTAACTTTTCCTTTGTGTCACTTGTCTGCCGAAAAGAATACAATACATGACTATATATCATGGCTTAACCTGCCTGAACTTTCTTTGTGCTCCTGGGACACCACAAAGATTGATCACCTCAGCCTGGAGAAAGGATCCTTTTCTCTCAGTGGCCATCGGATTACTTTAGGACAATTAGGCTTGGCCTTTGTGTGGATAATTACAGTAGAGTTTTACTTGAGCCTCTTCAGATCATTGGGACAACCTTGAAGGAGTCACACCCAGTTTGTCATTAGATATGTTAAAAAACATCCAACTGTTTTCTCTTTTAAACTTGATGTAGCTCCAAGATGTTTTGTGTGTGCACCCAAGGAAACAGTAGACTCATTGGATAATAATGCTATACTGTATTATATGAGCTGCAGGTTCACAAACAGTAGGTTGTTTGACTACCGTCAGCATTTTTATTCCATCACACAAAGCAGCTGATAAGTTATTATCATGTCTTGGACCTTTTAGTCCACTGTACAATCTCCGGCAAGAACAGGTGGGTAAACATTGTTCTCCTTGAAATGATTCTATCTTTGTATCTACGCTTAATGATTGATCAAGACTTTTTAATGCAACTTCAAACTACTGAGTCACAATACAACACTGTTCTACACTTATGCACCTAATAGCAATCAGGCAAATCAGTCTGATAGGGCTATTTGGAAGTTATTGTAAAGAGGGAGGGTTGCCCTAGATAGGCAGGTGTGTTTTTGAGCGCAAAAGAAAGACAATGTACACAACTGGTAATTAAAGAACAATTCTCCATGTACTAGCTGATTACAGAGTGAGTAAAGCTGTTCAGCAAGTGGCCTACAAAGCTTTTTGTCTGGACTGTCACACAGCACACACTTTAAAGGCAGCATGAGCTTCACCCAGTCTGCGGAATCAAAGACAAAGTACGCGTTACAGATTTAAATAGATTTTAACTCGTTGCTCTGATTAACTTTGAGCCCAATGGGCGAAAACACTTTGTTACTACTAGTGTTGTAAGTGAAACCCACATGCTCTGTGACTCCAAAAAATCAACTAAAACACATGTAATGTTTCCCTCTAATGAAAACTCTATCAGTCAGAGCTGATCCCTGATTAATCCCTCTCTCTTTTATCAGTGGCATTAATCAGATCTACATAATAAAGCTGCGACTACACTGATAACACTGCTTCTGATTAATGTGCTCAGATGATGTGATAGCTGCCTGTGGTGCATTTCATCGATTTCTTAAAGGGTTGGCTGAAAAAAAAAAACACAGATAAAAGAGGGGAATCCTGGGTCTGACAAAACATCCAGACAGAAAAAAAAAATTGAGTCATATTTGTCAGTGATTTATATGTGGTGCTCGTCATGGACCAGAGGTTAGTCTTTTGTCACTATGTCTTTTTCTGTTGCTGTCGGTTTCCAAGTCAGCCAGGTGCAGAGCCCACGGCACCGACATCTTCGTTTCAACCTGACAGAGCAAAAGAGAGAGAGAGCTCTGTGAAGCACAAGCATGCCAGGACATTGCCTACAAATTGCTCTGATGTGTGTTCTCCTGTAGTGGCAACAATCACTTCGTCAATTACACACATGCTAAATGGCATGTTGGCTCTGCAAATATTTGAGGCAGTAAGGAAGTGGGAGTGAATCAGACGATAAGGCAGAAAACCAAACCTTGCCGTTTCCCAGAGAGAGAGATCAGATTCTCTGTGGGCCTCGCTCCTGGAGAGAGGCTGATGCAGAAAAAAAAAGTAAAGGACAGGACAGGAAAGGAAAGGACATGAAAGAGAAGAAAAAGGAAAGGAAAGGCAAGGAAAGGAAAGAGAGCTACTGTTAGGATGGAAGATGATTGTGAACATGGGAAGGAAATGAAGCTTTGATGGACAGATGAGTGGACAGATAGAATGAAGAGGAGTCTTTCCAGGCCTCCCTGGCTGTAGTGATCTTATATTGTCCTCCTCTCTTATAAGCCTGATTCCATTAAGATTAAAGCGCACTTGACTGACAGGACCAACAGTGCTACAGCTGATTGTTTTCTTTGTTTTTCCTCACTTTTTGTGCACCAATGTTGTGCAGCTTTCCCACCCTGAGACCTAGACAGCAAAAAGGGAAAGAATCTTTGTATTTCCTGTTTACACTTTTTTTTTGTAAAACAAAAAAAGTCAACACAGTTGCGAATTTGGTTATATATGTTTCAAAATAATTCGGTTTTAAGGAAATTGGTGGATGCCTGAGAGCTCTCATGTCTCTTGGTTCATTATCCCAGCATTACTTAATCTCAGATAGCTGAAGGTCAGCACCACAGTGCCAGTCAAATCGCTTAGTTCCCATTTCATTCTCACTTCTACAATGGTCTCCAGAGAAGTGCTGTTATAGCACTGCATCTGTCTTCATTCACAAATCACCATCCAAAGCCTAAACAGCTTTACAGCCCTTAATGATCATCAATTACAGAGCCCTTTTCGCCTATCAAGGAGCACTTGATACACAAGGAGCACAAAGCGGACTAAAAATTAACCCTATTGAGAAGCGCTGGGTGTAATTGGCTACTTGAATAAGCATGCACAAAAGGCTAGCAGGGAAGGCAACTGAGGCCAAACGAGATGAGCACTGTTTACAGGCTCCTAAATACACTTCTCACTGGCAGCACAACAATGCATTGACCTCTCAACTTTGGCATGACCCCTCTCAGACTGTGTTAACTTCAAACCTCAGCGTCCCCTCCCACAGCTGGGAGTTGTTATGATACCCAATAAAAAGACAGGCAGCCAATTGAGAGCCAGTCCATGGGCCTCACAGGCCAGCTTGTATGAAAACAGAGAATGCAACAGAAGCGTTAACTCATTAACGGTCATTGTTGAGCTAAAATGGCTGTCATGAAGAATCTGGCTGAATGGGAAATGGGCTAATGACCTGAAAAGCGACTTCAAAAGGCGTTACTAAACAACTGAATGGACCCTTCCACTTCAGAGGCACTTCAATGGGTGACATGCACAGAAAAAAAAGTCTGAATCTTTCCAGTGACCTAAAAAGATTCTCTTTTCCATGGAGAAAATGCAAAAGTTTGCATGGGCGTTTTTTTTTTTTGATAGCGGCAGATGCATATGAATGGGGGGAAGAACAGTCATTTCCCTTCATAACAAGTGGAAAAGGGCAATAATGTTTCTCCTATAGAGCATTCAAGAGCATTGGCCATTGACCACTGAGCAGTATGCAAACTACTTACTAGCTTTTCAGCCAACGAGATTTTATAAAGCAACTTTATAGTTGATGCATAAATCACAGAAAGAGTACCGCCTGTGTTTTCTGCTGTTAATCAAAGGAGGATCATGTTAAAAACAGACATGGTTCTGCTTATAAAGATCTCAGCATTTTTCATGTGTTCGAATGCTGTAACTAATCTCTAGTTTATAGAGCAGAACAGACAGACAGTTTTAATGATTTGTAAAGAATGCCAGAAGGAAGGAGGATGGTTTTGCTACTAGTGAAGACCTCACAGATGTGTCTATCTACATGCCTCAGTGTGGGGCACAAGGTAAAGGTCAAAATCCCACATTACACTGAGCTAACCTTCATTCTTCTAAAAAAGAAAAAAAGAAAAAAAAAGAAAACATGAAACGGCCAATATGAATATACATAAAGTCTTGTTTTTAATGCCACTTGTACACTTGTACCAACAGAAATTACTTCGAATAGTAAACATATGGGCTTAAACAGTCATTATCATCTACAGAGATGAATGGTAGCACAAAATTAGTCACACTCCATGGCCCTTCTGTAGCCATTAGGCTAATGACTCTAGCAGATGATGAGGCAGTGCTACTGGGTCAGGATATAAGCAGAATGAGTACCATGAAGACCTTCTGACCTTTTGTAGGTGGCTGTGAACCAACAGAGCAGGACATATCCTGAGAACCACCCCAAAGAGGAACCCCCTTTGTGTGTGTCCAAGCAAGACACAGTATGCACGGGGTCTTGTGTAAGCAATGTTGCTAGAGGACTCAGCATGAGGTTAAATCTCTTTCTGGAAATCATTAATGAGCATCAGTGCAAGTGGGAGCACCTCTTAGACTGGGCTTCAATGGAAGAGCTCAGGCCTTAACCTGTGTGGGTTGACACCCACAAAACAGCCAACCTCTGCAAAATAGTCTCCTCCCCCTCTCTAGGGGGCTCTTGTGTGGGAGGTTTGAGTTATTAAACAATGGTTCCCCTTCTGTACTCAGTCAGATAAGAAGCCTGGATCGGTTTTTGGGGTTGTCCCGGACAGAAAAGCACATGTAGGGGTGTGTGTAGGTGTGTGAATTGACCAGGCTTGATGTGTGAGTGCCCCCACTTCCCTCCCCCCACAAGGAGCACAGTTTGGGGGCCTCAGCTGTCACATGTTGGGGCGTCCTGTAGCGCCGCACAACCCCTCTCCAGCTGGAGTGATGATGAATGGATCGTCCTGCTGATTTAGCCTGAGGTCAAATGTAGAGTGATTAGTACAGCACAGCTGAGAGCTATCTGCACAGCACACACCCTACATCTACATGCTGGAGCAAAAAGAAATGATAGAGCAAATGATATCTGGATGATAGATGGTGTAAAAAAAAAAAAAAGCAAACAGAGACATAGACACATGCATTTTTTGCCAATACAATAAATAATTTGCATTTCTTTATTCAAAATTTGTTACAATTTGTATACTTGAACGGTTAAGGGTTCTTCTCAAATGTGCAACAGTGGCTTTCTGGAACTCATAAGATTTCAAGGCACAATCTTCCAGTCACCAGCTCAGAGCTTTAACCACTGCACCGTCATTCCACTGCACATGTAATTTGGCAGCGAACACCAAAATGAGGCAGACACCACCAACCAAACCCAGTTCTTAACCTTCCTAATGCTCTTACCTTTTGCTCTGCTTCATAAAACAGACAGTATGAGTGGCATAATCAGAAGTATAGATCATTCAGGCTGAGCTTTAGCCTGAGGCTGTAAGCAGAGAGCCCACAGAGAGGCCACCGAGGGCCAACTCTCCCCTCTCTCACTCCGCTCCAGTCACGCTTCACAGTGCTCATAATCTCCCACCCAGTCCACAACACCATGCTGCTCTGAGAGCTTCAGCAACCCTCCACATTGTGCTGCTCTCCCCCTCCCGCTGGCCTTTCAAGCAGCAACAAAAGAACTCTGCCTCTAATTACAACCCTCCCACTTCAATTTGAGCACCCTGGTTAACAGGCCATTGATACACACTTAGTGTGGGCACCTGTGCTCCTAAACACAATTTCCACACACAGCCGGCGGCGAGACAGGGCCGAATCAGAGGCCGGCGCAAGCGCTCGCCTTCTCCGTGCCCACGCTGACCAGAGGAGGGGAGCTTTTGAAAAGAAAGTGAGTCGATAAGGGACGAGGTATCGCTGTCATACAAGCGCCGTAGCTTAAGGGCAAAAACACAAAGCTGACACCCCGCTAATCAGACCTGATAGGTCTGCTCTGGGACTGTAGAGGAACAGGATGTGTGTGCATGTGTCTGTGTGGACATTTGTTTATGGCTGTGCGAGCAAGTGTATGCATGTGTCTTAACCACAGACCTACAGGTACTTTCCTGCCAAATATGAGGAGTTAATCCAAGCTGTGTTCTGTTAAAAGAAATCAATGAATGACGTGCAATAGGAGTATTGTCTAGACAGAGAAAGAGTAATTTCTCTATGAAATGTAGTGTCTGTTAAGAGTAATGTGCATTAAGCAATAAAAGCGTAAAAAGACTAAATTTGCATTCATATCTTTATAATCCAGAGCAGTAAAAATATATAATGGTTATATGATTCATGGGAAGCCGAGTCAAGCGGACTGGGATGGGAAAGCTGACAATAAGGGCTGTTGATGTGAAGTGATGTACTCTCGCACGAGTGCTGAAAATGAAAAATCCATAATTTGCATCTGATTCACCATAGCCTGAATATTGAAATTTGATCTGAGTGAAAAATATGTCAACCAGATTTACACAGCAGCAGTGACAGCCTCTCCCGTCCAACCGCAGCCTTTCACTGCTTTCCATCATTCACATCTAATGCAATAAAACTGCAATAACAAATCCTCGCTGGATTTGAATAATAAACAGAGTCCTAAGAGACACAGCCTCAGTAAGTAGGCATGGGAAATGATGGGATGTCGCTGTGCCATTGAAAATTCAATGCAGGAACTCTCAGATGGCTGTAGCCACATATATTTGTCTCCTTACTTCATATTCATTGTCCAGGTGGAGTGTTGGTATGCAAAATTGGCCTGCACTTTGTAACAAATAAATAAGTGAAATAAAACCGTTTTTCTTTTAAATATACTGATAGTGTTGCATGGGCCTCTGGTGAACAGAAGTATATTTAATGATCAGCACAATCTCAAGCTCCTTAAGGGGCCATTGTAGTGGAGCTAAACTGACGCCTTTGAAGATTACCTCTCACACACTAAGTGGAGGGAGATAAATAGAGCCGCACAAAGCTTCTCAGTCGAAGACCAGGGTTCGGTTACTGCGTGTCTACGGAGGAGCTGCACAGAACTCTGTGGAATCTGGAGCACAATCATTTGCATGTTTAAATGGCAGAAGCAGCAGAATTGTCTCTCACATTTCATATAATAACACTGAATCAAATTACACTGAAAGAACACGGGCAAACATTTATCACAATAACGGCAGATGTAGCCGAAACCAATTTAACAATACAATTGAACTACGACTCAAATCAAGATATAGAAAGTGATTCAATTATTATTTCACTCATCTCGTGAATTATGTGAACTTTCTGAAACACAATCACTCCGCCAGGTTGACAGCACACTGGCGTTTGCAGTTGCAGGTGGTTTCAGAGAGGCTATCTGCTTCCCATTTCTCTCTCCGATACATCTTTTTTTCTGTGATCTATCAGTCATGTATGTGATTTGATTTTAAGTGAACAACAACAAGGAAAAGACTGAAATTACACAGCTATTGCGGTGGAGCTAAACCCAGTTAAGTGGCAAGCAGAGTAGGCCTCTCGCTGCTCTTTTGGCTGCTGCTGGGCTTTCGTTTCAGCCCTCACATTCCCCTCTCCTTTGCTCAGAAGGGGAGCTGCTAATAGGATTAAGCTACCTCGGCCCTAAACAAGTATGGTTCCACACAGTTGGCTCAACAAACGAGGATGTTGGAAGAAGTTGGCTTGTCGTACTGATCTGTGATCAGGTTCTGCACTTTCGCTGATAAGGGACGGGGTCGGGAATTAGGAGGAGGACACCGTCCTGAAATCAGAGCAGCAGGGAAGCGGCTATAGAGCTATAATGCGATTGGTAGAGGAGGAGCGGCGATCTGGCTGACCATAAAAAATCACTGAGGTGGAAGGTGTTAGATCTGTGTCCGAGCTATTCAGCAAGACTAACATCCAGCTTTTTCTTCAGCACCATAACACAGCTATAGCTGCTACAGTACTGTGTGCCTTATGGTCATGAGACAGTAAAGGCACAGATAATACTTGGTGGAACTAATGCACCTCGTCATATCTATAACAAAGATCTGAAGCCGTGAAGAGAAAAAAAAAAGGATTATCATTTGCAGTGGACACATTAAATGGTGCAGTGTGTGTGTGTGTGTGTGTGTGTGTGCGTGTGTAGAACCACAACAACTGTCAGCTACCTCAGTGCTTGTTAGGGATATACTCGGTTTTATGTAAGAGGAATATACAGTGCTGAATGCTACAGTGTTGGTCGGCAGGGCAGCTGATATCGGAAGCCACAGCCATGAAGCGTCTTTTAAAGAGAGAAGAATAACGGTCAGTCGTCAAGTATCTTTATGATCCATTGAACACACAAACATGGTGTGCTGTTCTCAGTTGACCCTCAAACCAAAGCACCTGGCATTGATGCTTTGACAAACCTGCCTCACATTCCTGGAGTGTGTGCATGTTTAACTAGCTGGGTTCTCTCCTCCCCCTTTACTCTGCTTCTGCTCTCTCTCTACTCTTCCTTCATCCCTCCTTCCTCTTCTTCCTTACCAACAAAAGATGGATGCTGTAGGGAAAATAATTGCTTTCCCTCTCTCACTGATGTTTGCACTAAGTATTACCACTTTAACGAGAGAGATAGAGTCTACATCCTGTCTTAGCCTTGTACCCACAGAGCTGTAGTTAACGCTAAAAACGACTCCCTCTGAACGTCACAAACACAAATAACATGTGGGCTGGTGGATTAAAGGTTAGTTGGTTTTAGGTGAAGCTGGCTTTAAGCATATTTTGTAATATTTCTTTGGAAACAAAGGAAAAGTCAGACATCATTCAGCACACAACAATCTGACTGACAGCACTTCTCTATTTAAGCTAGATAAAAATGTTCGTACGCCATTAGTTTAAGAATACTGTGAACAAATTGATCTTCTGTGTAGAGCTTATGTCAGGATTGTAGCAATTGATGTATAGGTAATGTGTAGTGATCGAGGCTGAGATAGTGTACTAAAGGATCTGAATGAGATTCTACCTGAAATAAAGACCTTAAACATAAAAGGATGGTAATGGATGACTCATCGCACAATTATAACTATATCCTCCATCTATTTAAACGCTATAAATGTGCATGCTGTATTAGGATAAGTGTGCAGTCTTCAATGTGGTAATAAATATTGTGCACAAGAGCAGTCTTTATGATTAGAGCAGCATTTCTGAGGTATAAGTCTACAGTTTTACAGGGTGTTTCATATACTTCTTTCATACTCTCATGTTTCAAAGGAGAGTTAATGCAGCTTTGAATTACGAGTCAGTGAAAGTGATAAAGCAAAAATTAGTCTTCGATTGTTTGTGTACAATCTGTGTGTCATTGCATCATTATGTCATGAGAGCTAAAAGCGCTAAGGATAGGTCTAGGGTTATTTCTGAAAGTAGCAATGCATCTGTGGTCTGTTGTCTCTCAACACGAAAATCAAAGATGCCAACCACTGATATGCTTAGCAAAATAGATGTAAAGCATATTGAACTGCAGAAATAGAAATAAATGTGGAGAATAATAGAGACACATGGAGAATGTGCACTGCGACATATGATGACATGGACATTGCCGGGTGAACTGACTCAGTTTAGATGATGACAAAAATACTCTCAAATTAAAGCTGACATTCTGCATCTAACAGCCTGTTTATGTCCTGAACTCCAGCCAGGAGAACAAAATGTCCAGTTACTTAAGAACTGCACATAATTAAAGTCCAAGTTGTTCTGTGCCAATAATAGAGAGTGCTAAAAGAAAAGAAATTCAGGTCAGCACTTAAATCATTTGACCGCTATTACTAGGTATCCACTTTCCTTACTATACAAATGAGCCATGCATGCTGCTTAAGAAAAGATACATCAGTCTGATTCTGGAAAAAGACAGATATGAGTGGGACAATGAGGGGAGGAAAAGTAAGCTTTGAATGTTGGGATATATTCAGAGGAGAAGCGATGTGGTAATGGCTCTGAGTCTGGCCACTAATAGTTATTTAATACGCCCATCACCATGCTGCACTCACTCTGCATACCGAGCACACAACCAAGGGCCCTAAAACCTCTTTAACACTTATTCAAGATGACAGGAAAAATGAAAGCGTTTGTCCTTTCAATGGAAAAAGTAATCATGGCTACATTATCCTCCTGCTCACTGCTATCATACTAAAGCAGGAGAGAAATGTCACCAAAATGTATTTAAACGCTGATGGAGTGCCGGTGCTTGATTCCCACCACGGGACTGATTAATAGGAATAAATAAATATAAAAATCCTCAATTTGTATGTAAATGCATGCTTTGGGGTGGGGGTGGGGGTGGGGGTATATCAATAGCTGGTGTTACCTGCATCTGGAGGGAGATGGTAATAAAGTGAAGTGTAATGTGGTAATTATGGCAGTTTATGGTGATTCTGCTGTTCAGCCCGTATGGAGTAATGGGATTCTCATAGAGGCTGTTAGCGTCTATAGCACTTCTGTTGCTTTAGTATAAAGAGCAGCTATAGTGCTAATCAGTTCACAGTCTGCACAGTGAGAAAAAGTGAAGATGACTAATCTATTAAGAGCTATAGGTCATTTTCCCCTCTTTTTTCTTTATAGGTGATGCATTTTTTATCATTGAAGATCCCAGTGTTTGATATGCAAGTACTTAGAAAAATATTTGAGACACCCTCATTTTTTTCATACTAAATTATATTAAATGTTATTAGTCTTTCAGCTGCTCCAGTCGCGTGATCGCCAAGCAGGCCATCCGATCCATGGATTCTTATTCTTGATCCATTATTCTTGAATGATTCATAGGTCACTTGAGGCTTAACAAACAAAAAACATTCCTCTGAAACTGTTCAGGTACAGTGCCTGGACTGAAAACAAGAGCCAAAACGTTTTTTTTTTTCAAAAACTATTACTCAAGACTACATTAAAACATACAAGAAAGTCTGGCTCTTTGGAAACAAAATATAAAGAAATGAGGGGTCTCATGACTTTTGCACAGTACTGTACATTTTCAGAATAAAAATCTTAAAGACAAGTTGAAAAAGTCTTTTGCCTTTATTCAAATATCAGCAGGCATGTAATACAGTCAGTGATAACAGTTTTGTGAAATAAAAGAAGAAATGATTCTGGTTGCGGTCTATATGACAAGTCAAGTTTCAGCCAGAGATACATTTATCACATAGTAAGAGTTAAAACACACCCTGAGAACAAAGCTCTCAAGCTAAATGCTTCTGGACAGAAGTCATTCAGGTATGTTTATCTCGGGGTTCTCTGTAAATAAGGCTGCTTTGTGTTAAATTGGATTTCACAGATCACAACAGCCGGCAGGATGCAGCCACTCAAGTGCAGCTCTCAGGAGAAACTTATCGAGATCTTTAATATCACTTTGGCATAAACACCCAGTGCACAGTATTGACTTTAAATAAAAACAGCATTTAAATATTAATAGCTGTGGATTGTTGGGTAGTGAACCTGATCTGGGAAATGCAGTATGAATATATATTAATCCTCAGCAAAAGAGAACACTGAACTCTGTTTTATTCATATTCTAATGCATTTATGCTAATGATTTACCCTCTCCCTCAACTGCATGTTTGTTCAAGAGAATTTGCTGTAAAAGAGAATTGGGCATTGTTTGCATTCAATTTATTGGACATAATAAATTTTGAAGGTTTTAAAGATAAATTAGACCTTCCCTTTAACATTAGTAAGTTGTCTTCTAGGCACGAGAGCTCTCTTGTCAATCAATCGCATGACATTCACTAACTAACCACAACACAGTTTGCATCACTGTCCACTCGGTACAGCTCTTCCAAAGCTCATTTCATGAGGATTCACTCCATCCCGTCAAGGTACAGCATGATGATATTTTCCCACGAACTAACGGATGGTCAGACCTGATAGCAGCCAATCCATTACTGTCTGCAGTGTGTCAGCCCAAGGGTGAGAGTCATTAATTACTGCGTTCTCTCTCTCTCACTCGCTCGCTCAGAGCTACAGCCACAGGAAGACCAGATGTGAGGGACAGACCTGATTATCCTGTCTAAAGATTGGAAGAGATTAATTTTTCCTCTCGTAAAAAAAAAAAAAAAAGTGACCATGGTGGAGGGCTGAGTGCAAGAAGGGGCACATTCATTTCAGATTGTAATCATTCTCTTAAGCTTATAATTGCCTTTCTCCTCCTGAGCATGTTTTACATTACAATGCATGTTCCTGGTCTATTCAAGGATTTATATCATGAGCAGCAGTTGAAAAATACATTCACACCACAATACATTAAAATGGCTGGAAAAGAATGCACTTGACATAGGAAACCAGGTCAATTTGTGTTGGATGTAGAAATTGTATGCAATGTAACACTGGTAATCCTGACACATTAGAGACATGAGCCATAAAAAAGCAAGGGTGAATCATGTGGCGCTTCACCTGCACACCATACTATATCTCACTAGCCTGCTACATCCTCACAGTGCACACACACACACTGCCTTACTTTCTCACACACAACCTTTTAAAACAAACAGGCTCAAATTAGGTTTTTTTTTCTTTCTAAAACACACACAGGGACAGGGAACTCAATAAAAGTCATTAAATAAAACTTTGACCAACTTTTTTCGAATGTGTTGTTGTCTGATCTATTATTTTGTGACTTAACACAAGGTTTTCTTTTTATTGCGCTGCACTTGTCAGTAAACAATATTTGGTAAATAATCATTAAAATATATATTAAAAAAACTGGTGGAGACTGAATAGTGAGATTTCAGCAATCTGAAAATGTGGTCCTTTTGTCATCCATTATAGCAATATATCTGCCATATCCCTAAAGAGATTTTTTTCTTATGGGAGGATATAGAAGGGGTCATTTGTGAATATGTAAGAGGAAAAGGTAGGTCTGTCATTTTGAGCGACAGATATGAAAGCTGTGAATATTTAAATGCAACCTTACATATTCTTATCTGACTGCTGTGGACAGATGTCAACATAGCAGAAATCCTGGCAGGTTATATAAGACCACAGGAGACAAAAGATTTCCTAATTCCCACACTGAAAGGGAGACAGCTGACAGTCAACTTTGTCTACTGATAAAACCATTGAGAGGTTAAAAGGGTTTAAATAAGAGTGGCTACTTTGTGTCTTGGTCTATCAAACCATGTGATCCAATAGAACGAAATGCATTTGAATAATTCGTTTTTTCACTACATAAATTTATCAGTGTCTAAAGTGGCCCACCTTAGGTCTGTATTTGACAAAAAAAATATTGTAGCAATGAAATAGTATTAGTAAATCTTCTGAGCAAGACACAATAGCTCTCATATTCTTTTCCAAAAGACTGGGCCATCCTGATAATTCTGAACTCATGTCAAAACCTTTGATTCACCTGCCCTTTTCCATGGCTGTATTAGAAAAAAAATAAAAGACTGGGGAAAAAATCTCAGCTCAATTTAAGTCTGATCCAAAGAGCTTACAACTGTAATTAAATCATTAAATTCTTGTCCATGCTTGACAGAGCGGAGAGAAATTAACTTCCCCACCAACCTCATTTTCTATTTGAACATGAAATAATGATTTTCTGCCAGTCTAATGACAAAGCCAACATCTGATCTGTGCTGCATCCGATGGGGATTAGCTCCAGCACTGGCATTAGAGCTCATTACCAGCTTGAGTGCAGAATTATTACATCTTGTAATTGGATGGGGAGATTTATATACAGATCTGAGGCCAGTCTCTGTAATATTGTAATTACAAGCTTGGTTGGTCAGCTACTAAACTTCACAGGGAAACAAACAGAACGGAGGGTGGGTTTTATTAACCTGTAGCCCTTAAGCAGAAGGAAATCACTTGTATTAAGTGTTAAGGGCGGAAATAGGTTTGTCCTTTTCATTGATGTCCAGTGAGAAAAGAGCAGAAGAAAGAAAGGAATGCGTTTGGTGTATGTCATAGGTGTATGTAATCGGGCCAGGGATGAAGGGAGAGGGACAAAATGAGCTGTCTCTTCAGCCTGGCTGAGTGCAATGTATCTATTACTTAAGACTAACTGGCTGTGAAGCTGTCCATTCTGTGTGCCATAAGGGGGCTGTTTCTGCTGGCTAAAAGGGAAAAGAAGGTATTGATTCCTCAATCAGCCATTTGCCTGCTAAGAGTGAGAATGAGAGTGGAGAGGGAGAGAGCTTGAGAGACAGATGGAAACAGAGAAGGAGAGGAGAGAAAGAGATGGGTGTGTGTCGGGGGGTGGATGTTCAATTAATTTGCAAACACCATTTCTCCCTTTTTCCCCCCTTCAAGTGATTCCAGCGTGCAAATCAATGTTGACAGGTCAGATTGGCTGCCACTAATCTTGGCATAACAACTCTGCAGTCAGAAGCCCTCCGGTAATGGAGTGCTTATTTAGGCTCATCGGCCTGTGCAGGTCCAGAGAGGCTCGATCAATGCTGGCGAGAGATAGGATTGATGAGGTCTTGGTAGAAAGCTGAATCTCTAACGCCATGGAGGATTGTAGTGTATTTGAGTCAGGTTAATAAAGAAAGGCCCAGAGCCTTGTCCTGCTTTCAACAATTTCACTATGCTTTACAACAACCTACAGTGGCTAAAAACCAAAACCACCTTTTCCACGTCCGTCTCTTATATGGGATTAGTCCCTCATTTTTTGTGGTCCCGCAGGAAAATAATAGGTTGCAGTGATATTAAGATCCAGACCTGTAACCCTGAAAACCAGTATAAATAGTGTACACTATAACTTGGTTAACATTGTATATTTCATACTGTATACTTCCTTTTTCTAGTTTACATGTCCATCTCAAATATATATATATATATAGGCTATATGTATTCCCTTCCAAAGATTAAAATCATTAAAATGACTTGGAGAGGATGACAGGTTTGATTGCAGTTGAAGGCTTTCAGGCAGTCAATATGATTCTGTTGTACAGAGTTAGTTGGTTTCATTATTGATCATCCATAATGTTAAATCAATGTGCATCTTGTAGCTTTTTCAGGTTTGTTCAGGTCAATGGTATCCTTAGCAAACACATTTGCGTGTTTAATTAAGTCAGATGGAGAAATAAACAAAGAACTGTTTCCCCTTTAAATCATGTCCACAAGCAATAACACAACTATTACTGAACAGTTAAATAGATTTTTTTTTTACTCATAAGTATTTATGAATATAATTTAACAATGTACAGCTTTTAGGACCTCTATTTGAAGCTTTGTTGCGGTTCTGCTCTTATTTAATTACATTAAGGCAATTCGTTTATTTCTTTCGTGAGAATATCTATTTCTCATAGTATTTCCAGTTAGGAATAGCATACTATTGAATTTTTCAAGGGGGTTGGGAGAGATTGGACTGCTTTGAGTATTTGATGACTGAGTTGAAATCAAATTCAACTAATGAAGTTAGAGCCGCTCTTCCGGCGCTCATCTTTTAGAAATTCTCACTTCAGTTTTCTGCTTTTATTTCTTTAGAGTCTCGTAAAATTAAAGTTGACATTTTTTTTGTGAGATTACAATAATGTTCAAAAATAAAATAAGTATCTGACATATTCGGATTACAATGTTTTATCGAAGATATTTTGTATGCAAACGATTTATGAAACATAACACTATAGATCCCTTTAAATATAGAGTCTGCAGATGTTTCATTCTTAATAAATCTTTAACCACATACGATAAATATTATTAATTAAAGTGCATGTGCTAGTATTATTGTGCAATATGGAACGAAGTTGAAATCCACTAATGCCGACAGTTAAGAGAAAGTGATAATAATAATAATAATAATAATAATAATAATAATAATAATAATAATATTATTATTA
>JAOVVA010000010.1:10348571-10391489 GCA_028565275.1 Leiocassis micropogon
CCGACAGTTAAGAGAAAGTGATAATAATAATAATAATAATAATAATAATAATAATAATAATAATAATATTATTATTAGTATTAGTATTATTATTATTATTATTATTGGTGTCATTCAGTATTTTTATTAAACGTATAAATATTAGTTTACGAAAACCTACATTTGTAATGCACATGATTCATTTTCATCATCTCAATGTAACTGTTTTTAAACAATCTCTAGGAGCAAAAGTGCTTTTTCTATATAGTCATTGTTTTAATTCAAAGCAGCGCTTTTTTTCATTAAACGGCCGCATTGGGGCAAAATTGTGTTTATCCGATTCGTTTGTGGGCTAAATCTATTTTGATATGATTATGAGATAATACGATATTGCCTAATAGTACGGGCGACAGACTGTGTGTGTGTTTGTGTGTGTGTGTGTGTGTGTGTGTGGAGAGAGAGAGAGGGAGAGAGAGAGAGAGAGAGAGAGAGAGGTGAGTGGTGTGTTTAAGAAATGGGAGGGGCTACCGAGAGACTAGAAATGTCAATCAGACCAAGGGCTCGGAGCAATCAGAGACAATCTGGGAGGACCTGACCTCAGTCCACCCGGATCAATAAGCGAGTGAGAGAGGGGCGCTCATCGGCTGAACACTTTTCATTGCGCGCGTTTTCACGTGGATCAGCGGTGTCAGAGGGGACAGTGTGCTTGTGTTCAGGTGCTGGGACCTCGAGTGTAGCACCATGGCTCTCCCGCAGCTCGGCTATAAGTATGTGAGAGCGCTGTATCCCACTGATCGGGCCGGAATGCTGGCGGGCCGTGTGGGTGCCGAGCTCAGCCCGACCAGCAGCATCTCTAACTCCCTTTCTCTGTACGGATCTCCATTCAGCGCCAGCCAGGCATACAGCGCCTTCCTGCCCTACTCCAGCGACGTCTCCGTGCTCAACCACCTGGTGAGTTATTTAAACGCTTCTTAATGCGTTTTCCGAGAATTGCTGAATGCTGGCTTCCCTTTAGTGAGTTATTTAAAGAAACAAAAGCTGCTTAATCTCTCTGACAAATATGTGATTTTTTTTTTCTTATTATTATTACGGAAACACGACTGATCATCATCATTATTATTATGTTTATGTTTATGATGATGGTGATTTTTATTATTATTATTATTATTATCATCATCATCATTGAACTTTATAAACATACAAGTGTAAAATAAATGAACACATACGGTGCATAAGCCATAAAATAATAATTATAGCATAATAATAATAATAATAATAATAATAATAATAACAACAGTAATAGTGACAGTCTGTGTATTAATGTAAATTTATTCATCATTGTTTATTTTAAAAACCAATGTTCAGTTTTACGGTTCTTGTAAGAATATTTGTAATATTGAAGAATTTTCCTGGAAGCATCCAGAGCAGCCCTAAAGCACCCTACTTGTTTAAGTAAGGTTTTCAGTCAAACCTGAGTATTTTGTTGTGAATATGGTGGGTTTTCCATGCTCCACTCACGTGCTTGTTGTGTACTTGTGTGTTTATCCAGACCAGTCCATACGAGCTGAAAGAGAGTCCCGGGATGCAGCACCCTGGGTTTCCCCCCGGGCATCCAGCTTTCTTCCCTTATAGCCAGTATCAGTATGGAGATGCGTCGCGACCCAAAAACGCCACCCGTGAGAGCACAAGTACCCTGAAGGCCTGGCTGAGCGAGCACAGGAAGAACCCGTATCCCACCAAGGGCGAGAAGATCATGCTGGCCATCATCACCAAAATGACTCTCACACAAGTGTCCACCTGGTTCGCAAATGCGCGCAGGAGACTGAAGAAGGAGAACAAGATGACCTGGGTACCAAAGACACAACCGGACGAGGAGGGAAACGTTTACCCGAGCGACAACGAGGGTGAGGAGGAAGAGGACAAGCGGGACGAGGACGACGACGAGGAGATCGACCTGGAGAACATCGACACAGAGAACATCGAAAACAAGGAAGACTCGGACTGTCGAGACGAACTCAGATCGGATTCAAAAATCACGGAAACGGACAGGAGTGACTCAGACGCGTCCGAGGGGTTTGAGGACACGCAGGGACAGAAGGAAAGTTTTGTAAAAAATACCGGAATGAAAGACAGTGACAACTGCGCGGAGGGACAGGGGGCTGAGGACAGGAAAAGCCCCACAGTAGAGACCTTGAGGAATCTAAACCCACCACAAAAGCCCAAAATTTGGTCTTTGGCAGAAACAGCAACGACACCAGATCATCCGAAAAAGTCTGCAGTAATGAGCAGGACTGCTGCGCAGAGCTCTGCCGGGAGCATGCACAACTGGACAAAAATGGCCATTTCTGCTCAACAGCTCGCATTAACACACCATTACTTTGGACTTAAACAGCCGAGCAGCAGCGTTATGATTAACAAGCACGCAGACGCCAGGACTCACGCCTTATGAGCCCTTCCTTACAGACTATAATGGACAGTGAAATAAATATTTTTCGTCGTGTTTTTTTTTCTTTTCTTTTTCTATTTTACATTCTCCGCATGGATAAATGCAATACTTCATTTCTTTGAAGAGAAAATGTCTATTGATTTTTTTTTTTTTTTTACATAAATGAGCATTTGAATTTGTAAAATAGCTATGGATGTTGCCTAGCACTTCCCTTAACATGAGAGTATAATAGAGTAAATGTTTATATTGCTAACTTACCCACCTTTTCGTTGTGTTTATTTATCAGTCCTGTGATCACCCTTTTCTGTCAGCAGTTCACTGATTGAAACTGTTTAACGAACAGACACACTGCAGCAATACAATTCTATATTATTGAGGGGGGGATAACGTTTCATTCACTTACTGATATAGAAAGAGAACGGTGCCTTTAAAACACTAATGAGATCCACATTCTGTTTAAAGACTGAACGCAAACAAATATTCTTAAACGAAATGCTTTAACAAATCCTTTTATAAAATGCTGAGCCACATATTTTTCACTGTAATTGTCTAAATGATTACAGCAAGGAAGTTTGTTTTAAGTTTTGAAATTAACTAATGTTACAGCTGTTTGTGGTTATTTTTGAATGCATTTATTTTTCAGTAATGTTAAAATATTTGTTTTAAATTATCCGTTTTAAAAAGTACAATACATCGGCCATTATATACGTATATGTAAATCAATCATTAAAGTAGTTTCTTTTCTAACTGGAGTAGAGTACAAAATAAAAATTGCCTATGTTTATTGTTTTAAAAATGTAAAATGAACTTTACCTAAAATATTGTACAAAACTATTTTAAAACGATATTAAAACGAAAGCACACTTTTAACTAAACAAATGCGGCTTTACGTTATGTTTGTGATTTTATGTTTGAGAGCGGTCAATAACAAATAATACATTTTTGAACATTGCATACGGCATTTACGCATAAAGCAATAAAGCAAAAGCAAACGATTTTCTAGATTTTTATAGATCTGTATAGAAAAGCAAAAAAAAAAAAAAAAAGGCCCGGAAGATGAGCTAGAAGATTTTTTTTAATGAGTCTTTAATAAAAAAAAAATTATCATCAAACATTATGACCAAAAACCATATGCATATGTTCAAAACCATGTAACCTTCTACTATACTAAACAGTGTGTTAAAGTAATAGGCCGCGTGGTGTTTTATTAGTCCTACACTTTATTCATGGTAATATGCGCTTTAGGAGGCCTGAACTGTTGAAATGTTTTTTTTTGTTTTTTTTTTTAATTAAAAACAGTTTTAGAGAACTTCACACACTTAAACTGTGCTGACTTTACATTTTAATAGATCCATAAATACATTAAAAAAAAAGTTAAGTTAATGACGCGTCTCTGCTAGGATAAAAAAGATGTTTTCTGAGGGAACAGATGGGGTATTTTACATTAGAGCTCCCTCTACAGGATGTCAATAGTTTGTTTAATTTTTAATACATCATAGAGTGAGTCTATTAAATTGAAGCAAATTTTCTGGTTAAAGGAAAGGAAACAACTTTTTTTGCTCACCACCACTAACCATCATATGGTTCATTTTATTTAGGATTATCATATTGTCACATTTAACCACTCCATTAGCACATCTGACAAGATATTACCCTCAAAATTTCATAAACAAATTGTCTTCTTGTCGAATAAATAAAGTTTTCTTATTAGAAGCATGCTAAATGACATAAAAGATTTCTAACATTGAAGCCGTTGTGCATTCTGAGCTTTTGGTTGGGTGAGAAAAGAAAAGGACAAAAAGGCAGTGGACGTGTCACTCGGGTGGACAGGCTCTATAGAGAGGGAGGAGGCCCAGATTTCATGGCCGTTTATGAGTGAGCTTTCTGAGGGGACTGCATTCAGCAAAACACAATGGGGAATCGTCTGGATGCAGGAACAGGAGAGCAGACGGGAGGCCTGCACCATTCACCCATCACCAAGCTGAAAATTCCTCACTCTACTCCCACAACCCCTTTCAGGAAAAGTTACAGGACAATTATGGTAATAGTTCCACTTTGTCAAGGGTAAAGGCGAAGGCTTTAGAGGCCAGAGAGTTCTTATTCCACTTGACATTTACACTGGCTCGCTCTATGCTCATAAGGAACACAGCTATTACAGATGGGATTGGATGAGGGCGTAAGGACATTTCCTGGTGGCACACTGAAATAGCAGCTGATATTAAGCTAGGCTAGTGTCGACTATATAATAAGTAAATGCTAAACTGACAATTAGTCATTTAACTAGAAGTAGATGGCAAAATAACTTCTCTTATTGTTTGCAAAGCTGCACATTATTCATTATAAAGGCCCAGAATTTAGACACAGTGTGTGAACTAATAAGACACAGTTTCTTCGTCACTTGAGAAAATGTGCTGGCACCCATCTAACATAGTGGTGCCAGTTTCAGCATGATGGCTGCTGGCCAAGCTGTGAACTGAAGTCAATGAGTAACGCAGTATGGATCTTCATTTCAGCTTCACAGCTGTCCCTGTTCTTCTTTGTTCTGGCCTATATTCCATGTGCTGCAATATTTGTGTGTAAGGCTTTTATGTATGAAAAATCAGCTTGTCTTTAACTTAAAATATGAGGCCAGACACGGAGAAGTGTCTGGTATCTATCCCAATAATGTGTGGCACATCTATGAGCTTTACAGTTAGAGGTTTTGACTGCAGACTACAGAAATTATATTTTGACTCAGATATAAGCACAAAACTTTGCAGTGAACAAATATCCCAGCCTCCCCTCCTCATTTCCCTGAAATATTCATAGCACTCTGGAAACTCCCATGACCTTGAGAAATGTGTGAGACTCTAGATCACCATACAATTAAACAATCAAACACCGAAAATAGGACTCTCTCATAGGGCTGCACCCCATATGACCATGGGAAATCGCATGGCTAATATAATTTTACAGGTGGATACACAGAGAGATTGGGATGTAATTACCTGTATTAAAATGTCAACCCCCAAGAATTCCCAAGAGTCCTCCTCACTCCATGTTCAGGAGGTATCGCATGCGTGTGTGTGTGTGTGTGTGTGAGTGTGTGTGTGTATATGTGTGTGTTTGGGGAGGGGGGAGGGGCGTTACAGTTGGTGGATTATGAAACTTTTCATATGGATGAGATGATATGTCAATTTTCAGAAACACAAATAAATAGGAAATTGAGGTAAAATCCACATTCAGTAACTTTTTTATTATTATCTGTTATTTATGTAAAGAAAAGCAACTTTGTTGCAATCACAGAGCAAGTTTAAAAGAAACTGAGCAATGATTTCAACCTCAGATTCATTTTAGAAACTATTCTAACTAGAACCCATTCAGAAGACTGTTGTCCAAAGAATACTGGATAAAAAAAATCTTCAAGAGAATTCTGCAAAATATATGGCATATTTTTTAAGACTGGTCATAATAATGATTTTTTATTAATCCTATATGTATGGGAATTACCAGGGACCACATGATACAATATTATCATGATACCTAGGTGCCGGTTCAATTTGAATTGTGATTCTGTAAGTATCATGAGTTTATAAACATCCCAATTTAATATTCGTTTTTTGTTGTTTTTTTTAAGATTTTGTTACAGTTATAAACAAACTTATCAAATAATTTGCTCCTACACAGGACGCTGTGCTGCCAATGTGTGAATAGTTTAGAGCACACCCCCTGTATGATTATGAAGGAATGGAACTTTTACTACTTCAAATGCAAACATATACTGTATAAAAAACACTTGCGATGTGTAACAAAATTTGCCCCCATCTCCATAATCCTATATTTTCTATCTAATTGTCAACATAAAGTCCTTCGATCTTTCTACTGTCCAAAGATGTTATTTCAACCTTAATGACTTGCTGATTCCTTAAAGTCATTCTTTGGCAGGACTGCAGTCCAAAGGGAAAAGCTCTACCTGGAGCTGTTTTTCTTTTAACTGTGCACCATTTCTTTCTCACTCTCTTTCTCTTCTTGACACCCTGTCACAGCAAGCTCTCAAACACATGTGCGCACGACCACTGCAGCTGTCCAACACCCTTCACACAGTCCTTCTAAAATAGCACCAGACTAACCAGGCCACTAGATCATCTGTGTCCCAGTATGTGACTCGTCTTTGGGGTAGAGGATGAGGTGTGGCCTGCTTTCTGGAGAAACATTGTGTTGTTGCCCTTGTGTTGGCTCTGACACACACACTCTAATGAAAAACCAACGCAGAAATGCAAGGTACTCATGAGCACAGCTGTAACACAGACATGCATTAGTCATGTGCCTTGAAATACAGAATCAATAAAATATTTTAACATGACAGGATAGATCTATAACAGCCTTTAATCCTGGTCAGAGTTTTTTTTTTTTTTCTTTTTAAAGAGATGTCCAGAACTGCTTACTGTGACTGTAGTTCTGCACATCTTCTACGGCAGATAAATCATCTTTCTGTTTCCAGATCAATACTTTAATATACATCTGTCTTTCATTTGACAGCAGCAGGGACAGAAAAAGAGTAGATGGTTTGTAGAACTTATTCACCTCATTCATAATTACAGCTACACATGTAAGACCAAGGGCAGTCTGAGACCAAGGGCAGTCTAACAAAAGGTTTGGTCACCAATGGAAGCAAAAAAAAAAAAGATAGCAACAAGAGGACATTGGAAATCTCAAAAGGCTTTGAAAGTAGTATACAGCCCTTAGGCTATCCTTTCTCCTGCCATATACCTGGAGAAAAAAAATCGTAGCCAGAGGACGCTGTGGAATTCAGTTTAAATTAAATATGAGCTTGTTCGCCAAGTGGACAAACTAGATCTTGCATGCTACAAACCTTTAGTGAATCTAAACATCATTTCTATTCAGTAATTATGTCTTAATATTGTTCCTTCATCTGAAAACTAGTTTGGTTTAATGTAATTAAAATCACAGAGGTCAGACTTTCTGTTTGGAGTACTTTGCTGTTGAGTCTACATAGAGCAAAGCTGCTATGATGTCTCCATATCAATTTTTTCTTAAAGGTGGAGCTTTCTTCACTTTCTCTCACTCCTTCCTCTCCCTGAAGCCTTGCAAGGGTTGCATGAGCGTGAACATGAGTGATGGTCAGTTTCAAAAGAAAATACACAACTTTCAAAACAACTTATCAAATAGATATCTTGCTGAGCTTGAGAAAGAGAATATTTCATTAAAAGTCTTATTATATGAAAGGCCATGCTGTTATGGCCCATGGTAACAGAAAGAATCTACCAATCCAGTGCAGCTGTGCGGGGCTAGCGCCCGAGAAAGAAGAAGTTACAGACAAACACAATAGGCTGTCCAGGTTGCTCAGTTGGATGTGTTTTATTTATTTGCTGAGCTTGTGGGTGGATGAGAGGCCGTATTTGTCAGGTGAATAAGAGGAGAGGTATTGAAGTGTATGAAATATTCACCAAAGCAGTAATGATTCCCTTGACAAAGCAAAGGGGCATTGAGAAGAGAAAACTGGATGTGGAGAATAAGAAAGGTGGATACAAAAGCTCCTGGCCTTTTTTCCAAAAGAATGGCAGACAAAAGAGCAGAGATGCCAAATAGATTCCTTTCAGATGCCTCTTTCACGTCCTCCAGTGGCATCAGAGTACATCAGTGGTTATGAATCAGAGTGTTTTTACACACTCGACAGACGGTAATAAATGTGCTAAAATTCTATTGTATAAAAGGCATCTCTGAGGGAGAATCAAAAGGCATGGGCTTCTCTGGTCACATTCATATTTATGACTATTATTACTCAAAAGTGCAAATGCATTCGGTTGTACTGCATTTGATGAAGAAAGACGAAATAAACATTGATGTGCTTTTTGCTCCTTCAGCCATGTATCACATAAAGGCACGGGAAAAGAAAGACGTGGAGGATGACAGGAAGAAAGAGAGGAAATGGATAAATTGGAATTAAAAACCAAACCTTAAATGTCCATCTCTGCCATGCTATTGAAAGTGTAAACAAGTATTAGAAGGAATTTCTGTTGTCTCCCTTTGGAAATAAAATATGAAAAAGGCAATAAAATATGACAGTCCACTGTTAAAGGACAGTAATCCTATTGTGATACCTATAGCAGCATGATCAGATGTATTTAATTTTATGAATTATGAGACTTAATTTCATAATAATAATAATAACAATGATAATAATAAACAATGTCATTCTTTTAACTATTCATACTTACATTTAATGGTAAGCAACATACACGACAGAAGCTAGTTCCTGTTATTCCTTGTGATCAGGTAATCTGGCATTGCCAAATTGTCCGTAGTGTGTGTTTACCCCACCTTGTGCCCAAAGTCTCCTGGGATAGGCTCCACCACAATCGTGTACACAGGATAAGCCCTGTAGGAAATCAATGAATGAATGTTAATTATTAGCCTTATATAACGTATATTATATAAAGTGTACATAATGCACTTAGATTGAAATAAACTCCATCTGGGAATCAATGCCTTACCATATAAAGACTCTGTACACTAAATAAACTAAACTTCAGCATAAAATCAACACCATCTGATTTCATTAACAGAAACCCAAAAGTAACTACTACATTCTTTTGCAGCTCAACAGGAAGAAAGAACAAAATGATTGAAAACATATCTGCCTGATGCATAAAACCCATAATGAAACTTTTGTATAATAAAATATACAACATCTGGCAATAGCTGAGATTATCTTCAAAAACATGTCTGGAGAACTTTGGACATCCCTTAAACCATATGATTAAAGTGTAATGTTGTAACAAAAGCTATAAAGAACTCTGGAGTCTTGTCTAGCCAATAAAACATACACACAAACACACACACACACACACACGCACACAACAGAGGTGTCAAAGCTGATGGACAACAACATTTGTCCATTTGTCAAATGCATACGAGTAAGTGTGCCCAGAGGCTGCTGGCTACATAAACAGTGGTTAATGAGCCTAGTTATGAGGTCAACACCCACTAATGTGGCAGAAGTGGAACTGATAAGTTGCACTTAGTGGAATAAAACTGGAGGGGCTGAAGTAATGGCTGAAGTTTAATCAAATCTCTTCAGTAGGAAAATTTCAAATCGATTTTCTGTTATTTGTGTAACACTTATAATAGACACACCATTCCCCCCCACCTCCCATTCTGCAAGCCATCACCATCACACAATCATTTACAATTTCATTTTATACTAGATATAAAGTCAGTGTATTATTTTACAGGTAATAGTAAGTTTCATTCCCTAACATACACACATTATCACATCCAACAATAAAAACATCAAGGAGAAATAGAGGGAGGAGAACAAAAATAGAGATATATTAGAGACATAATATATAGTGTTAGTGTTGTGGCTATATATATATATATATATATATAGCCACAACTATATATATATATAAGTTAGCCACAACACTAACATGACTGCTGCCAGGTGCATTGAATAACATTGATTATCAATTATATACCAGTACACTGGAGACTAGATCATGACTAGGTCATGGGCACCCAAGGCTCATCCTATGCCTGTGGGAACCCAAGGCCAGCCCATCCAGTCAAATCCGACAGAAAAGCCAATGTAGCACAAACTGCTGGAAAAAAGTCAATGGGCAGAAGGGTATCAGGACACCTAGTGCATGCCATTTGTATGGGGCTCAACACTTTCTGATTGAATTAGCACAGAGCCACACATCAAGCTAAAATTACAGGAACACTATGATTTAAAAAAAAATTTTTTATCATATATGATCCATGAAGGCCCCACCCCACAACCCACAACACCCAAACAATCTGGTGTTAACATTCTGGTGCCAGACACCACAGCACACCCTCAGAGGTCCTGTGGAGTCATGCCCCAAAGGGGGCAGAATTTCCCTGGTGGCACAAGGGTAACCTACATAATAATGGGGTTAATGTTTTGATTGGTATATATATTTAAAATACATTTAGTCCCTTCCCAGTCTGGCTGCAAGTACGCAACAGACAACTTATGTACATATATGTAGACTAATTAGATTATGTGATTAGATTAGATCTAAAATTTGGATCTGAGTAACTGCTTACATAAGCATTTGAAATATCCATATTGGACCTGAATAGTGGTTAACTCTGATCATAAAACAAGCAACTTCCACTGAAAGTATCCTTCATCAACGATTTCATCTGATGAATGTATTTGGTGAAACTCATATCGGGTAAGAGCATAATTTTTACCAACCTAATGAACGGCTTGAATTGCAGTTCGTTCAGCTAAATTAAAATCAGTAACTACATGAGGTATAGTAAACAGAATAATATAAACAATACCACTACATTCAAATCATTTTAATAATCCTACTTCTGCATACTGTATTAGAATATAAAAAATGAGATTTAGTGTCAACATGTAATTTGTAAGTGTGAATCAGCTTGTAGATAAGGTATGTTTATGTACAAGAAGCACCATGGAGTTGCATTGGACAAGCATGCTTGGATAATTGTAATTCCAACACAAAACATGTGTGACATACTGTATGATGAGACAGAATGAAACACTGTTGTTCATTAAGGGATTTTCTAAAACATATAAATCCCAGCAGAAAGAGAAAAGCCATCATACATTCATACTTAAGTAACACATCATACATCATAGCTCCCCTGCATGAATTAGAATGAGTTTAATGTTATTTCAATGTATAAGAGATTACACTGGGATGCATCATATGCATATGACACGGAAATAAGCGGCTTGTTTTTCCATTGCTCAGTTTGTCAGCGCTGCTGAAGCTGATTCATGAGTCGTATATGAATTGTTTTGTGAATCAGAGCCAGATTCATTCATACTGCCATTCCATGCACTATAATCTGTAGAGACCTTTTCTACATAATTTTGATGACTAAGTGCTGTCTTTAGACAGATCACTCTGTAATCAGCAGCTTTGACAGTGAAAAAAATTGTCTTTAGAGATTATGAGGAAGAAACAATAAAGCCAGCATTGAGAAGAGGAACCCATAGTCCCCTATGCAGCACTGAGGACGGTGAGGCTAAACAGCTGTAAATGAATTATACACAGGACATGCAATTCATTTTCTAATGTCTTCCGGAGCTAAATGGTCTATTGATGGTTTAAAATTATACAGGATGTTTATGGAAGATTGAAAAAATTAAAAAATAAATGTGGTGCTAACCTACAAGTTTATTCACATGCTATGACTGCACTAAAGTTCTTGGCCAACATCAAACAAAGAGCAAATCATAACACAAGACATTAGCATTTCTCTGAATTATAGTTATTCAGTGAGGTATACTGGAGTTACGAAAACAGGAGCAGTATATAGAGGCATGACAGTCAAAAAAGATTTCCGTCTGCACACAGACTGCATCTTACACCACGCATGTGACAGCATTGATTTTAAACTTCTGCAAGTACAGAGCTAAAAGCCCTTCGTGCTTCATGCGAACTGACTTCAACAGCATGTGACAAAGAGGAAAATGGAGTGAAACTATGAGCTGCACAGACGCAAGGTGACAGGAAATCATTACAGACATCATCTGAATGAATAGTTAATGAAAGGACATTTGGGCTAGCGCAGGTGGACAGGAGCAATGTCATGCATTAGGGATGGATAAAATCTGAGCACTGTCCCAAAAAGGAACTTTCTGATCAAATGATTATTTTCTGGGAGTTAGTTTACTACAGTAGATAGACAAGAAAAGTGCTGTCAGTCTTACATGACATGTGTTTTGTGTTTATAGCTTGAGGATACACAACACCATTGTTCGGAATGAAATGCTTCTTACAGAAAACTATGTCTATTACATATCTATTACCGAGTTATTATCAGACAGAGAACATATGCATCATTTTGAGGCCCAAACGCCAAGCTTTTTCACAAAGTGTGTCAAAGTTGTGACAGCCTGTGATAGGACTTCTTCCACACAGCACGGCTGTTTCCAGCAGCAGCCCGAGAGCCCTCTGATCCATAATGACTTAGAAGTGCAGTGAAGACAACGCAAACATCTAAATAGGAAAGAAAAATATGACAGTGTAAGACGGGACTCTGTGCCTGGGAGTCGTCTTCAGGGCTGCCAGTGAGTGATGCTCTGTCACTCACACAAACGACTGCCATCATCGGCGAAGTCCCAGAGAGCCGCATTTCCTTCTTTATCTAATAGAAAGTAATGACACATACAGGCTGCCAGGCCTCTTTGGCAGCAATTGGGCCCTCTGGGGAGACATTTTGCATCTCTTGCCGCAATAAGAATAAACGCATAGGGGAGTCTATTTGGCTGAGTGTGATGGCTAGCGCGTCACTTATCGCAGCTCAATAAATCTCCATGCCTCAGTGAAGAGATGGGAGCAGTTATCGCATCTCGGCAGAGCTCACGTCGCGCAGGCCTCGATGACTGACGGCTGCGCGCATCATCGCAAATTATTTATCAAGGTGGAAGGAGGGGAGGGGTGATGTGATTTAGCCAGACAAGAAATAAAGGAAATCGAAAAATAAAAGAATTACAGAAATGGGGAAATAAAAGGCAAGGGGAGATGGGAAAACAAATGAACATCTATAAGGAGAATGTAGACTTGGCAATGAAGTAGGGCAAATTAAAACTGGCATGATGTAAGATCTCAATCAACATCGTGATGCTGATCATGCTGTTCTGTCTTAAAATATTACTGAAATTGAAAACAGAGTTCAATTTGATTATGGTCATTCATTTACCTTACAAGTTTTAGTGGCAAGATTTTTCCTCAGGCTACAGAAAATATGGAAGGCTATGAAATTACTACACTATATGATGTAAAGAGGACCAGGGTTTGTTGCTTACGTGTCCAAATGCATTTTATTGAGTATCCAAAAAGGGCGTTTGTGCATCCTTCAAATCTATTACTGTGTATAGTAAGTGAGAAAGTAAAGTATGTGCAGTATAGACATCTGCTTAGCAGGTAGAAATCATGCATCCAGGCCTCTCGTGTTCCCCTGAGCCCCCTGCTCCCAAGCCCTCTCATTACAACCAAGCTGTATTCTCCACCGCTGTCACCTCATAAGGCAACATCTCTACACTAACACTGTATTCATCGCGACCAGTGGGACAGCAGATCTATATTTAGGGGAATGAAGTGTAAATATAATCAGTACTGTCACACACCTCACTGCATTCCCAGGCTTCAAGGCTCATTGATCATTAGCTCCCTTCAAATACCAGGTAGCATTTAATGTCGGCGGAGGGGAAATAATAAGGCTAACAAAGATGAATAATTGATGTGTTTGCGGCTACACATGCAGGGCGAGCTTTTTCATCGTTATTGTTGACTGTTAGGAAGAATCTGGTACCGTCTGTGTCAGAAGAAGAGGGAAATGTGTGCACAGTTCATTATGCTCCAAACAAACAACGGAGAGTGAAGTTCAATCTGAGCAGCTCAGCCAGATAAAAGCAAGCTGTCACTTTGTACTAATGAAATTTTTTCATTTGTTTGTTTTTTCGCCAGCGACACGCCTCAAATGTCATGTCCACCCAAGCAGCAGCCCCTCATTACTGCTGGTAATTAACTCGATATCTGACAGGACCGCCAGCACTAACCAAACCGAAGCTAGCTCGCCAGTGCTAGGACATGCTAATAAATCAGTGGATGACAGACACGCTACATAATGGGAGGCAGATGAAAAAAAAGAGAGCAAGATGGGGAAAAAAAATGTTGATGTGAAATGTGGTTATCGTTGAATTCAGTAGGGGGCAGGGAGAGAGGATGGGAAACTCTCATATTAATGCTCTCTTATTGGTTGATATGAGGAGGTTTTTCACAAGGTGTATGTCCAAGGGTTAAGAGAGAGAGAGAGAGAGAGAGAGATAGGTGTATAGGAAGAAAGAGACTGAAAGTGGGGGTGGGTGGGGGAGAAGAAATTACCTGGTGTCATGACCTCGCTCTAGTTCACAATCTAATGATGAATACTAGGCCGGTGCAGCATGGCAGATTATCCCAGTGGGGACCTATAAGCCTTTGGCTTGATTTATGGCATATTTATCCCCTCTATCTGAGGGATGTCACCTCGATGGAGAGGGAAGGAGTCTGCGAGCAGAAATGACAGGGGGAGAATTATGTGGCCATAATTGTCAATCATCGGTGAATATGAGCTCCAACCCCTTCCGTTTTCATATTGGTGCTGCGATAAAGTTGTCGCCAAAACCATGAGGGCTTCTAATGCCACTGAGAAAGGAATAATATTCACATCATTCTTTCCCTCACTCGCTGGGAGAAAGGGCCTGTGTATGGTATAAGCCCAGAGGCAACCTACAAACCCAAAGCTGTGACATTAGTGCTGAGTATATATATCTGCAAATGCTCCATTTTTCTTTCCTTTTTTTTTTTTTTTGAAGAGCATGATTAGATTAGATTGGGAATCATTTGTATTGCCTGTCTAGGAGGTTATAAAAACATTAGTCAGTCTGCTGCCTTTACCCGTGGCCCCACAGGAGCAGCGGTAAAACAAAATCATCAGGGGAAGCACAGGTCAGAGCGAGAACACTGGTGCTCTGATGAATATACAGGCCACCAACTGCACGCCTGTCTATTTTAAAATCCCATTCTAAGCTGTGTTCAGTCTCGAGCAGGAAACAGTCCAAAACCTAAAAAGAATGAATTTATTCAAGTTTCAAGCACTCTGTTTAATTGTTTCTTGTGAACTGGAAAAACAGGTTGAAGTTCCAGTTGAAATGATTTCATACTGAGGCGGTATTGATTACGTTATACGTTTCTGAGAGGGGAGTTCAGATCGTTCAGTTCCATCACCTGAGTGAAGATTGCAGTGAAAGAGGAATCCCAGGCTGGAAATTATCCCCCTTACTCTGTGCACTCAACTGGAAACCTCATTAAGCTATGTATAATCCTCTTAATCAAAGCCATTGAAAAAAAAGAAGCTCAAAAGTGATAGCCATTATCGAAACATCCCCGAACTCACAATGTTTCTTTTCTCGTATAATTAGAAATAAGGAACCGCATAAAGTTCCAGACAAAGAACCGTCCGTCTGTATATCAATATACTCACGAGGGAAAGAAAAAAAAAACTGCGAAGGAATATTAAATCAAACTCAGAAGCAATGCTGCCTCTACGTGAGCCTGGATGTGATTATTGCATAAGAGTGTCTTGTCACAGAGCGAGCCTGAATTGTATTAATGCAGCTGCACAGCTCTGTATAGACACCGTACCTGCCCACTTCTGCACTGACAGACTGCATGGCTAATTAAAGCAATAGATGTGCAGATGCAGAGGGCTGCCGTGTTTCTACTGTGACACATGGTGCAAGCACACAAATAACTAGTCATCTGCCTAGTGCATCTAAGTGCCTTCCTTAGAGCAGTGCTTTTCATTTTTTACACCTGACAGCACAACGATCAGAGCTCATCAGTGGCAGCTGGTTGAGGGAGAGAGAAAGGGAGGAAGGGAAGGGCTTCAGAGAGGGCTGCATGCGCCTTTCCGTAATTGAGGGGAGATTACACGGTCTTTCAACCATGTAGTTGGTCATCACAACCCATTAACCATTTATATTAGATGCTGCTCCACAGTGTCAACAATCGTTTAGAGGACAGATGAGGTTCAATAGACAAAAAGGCAATTTTTGTCATTGTAAGAGCAGCAATTTGTTAATTATTCAACGGAATCCACAGCAATCATAAGCATATTAATAGGCCATAACAGAGAGGTGCTATACATAGTCAAAGATGTGTTCGGCTTGTATATTATATCAAAGAATCACAATAATTAAATAATCATTTTAATAGAAGAATAATTAAATGATGATTAAAATATTTATTTAGTCAAAACAACTGGTATAACATGACAAATCCCCCCAAATTTTAGTTGTAATTAATTAAAGCAAAAAAAAAAAAAAAAGGTATTTTTATTATTATAAAAAGTATTAAAAAGTATTATTATACACCATGTGACTATGGATCTTTATAATATTTCAGGAAGAAAAATGACTGACTTAGAATTAAATTGCAAGCAAACTGTAACAGGTTCTTCAAAAAAAAAGTCATAAAATCACTTTTTAATTAAAGTAGAGTTCACACAGGACAGCAGTTTGAAAGATGGCTGAAAGTTGATTTTGGTGTGAAACCAAAATTTCCGGAATCGCTAGGGTTACATACTTGACACTAGCGCTGTAATGAAGCACTGTAAATGCTAATTTTGTTCATTTAATTTTGTAGTCAATTTGGTTTGTATAATATTTAGATTTTTATGCACTTCCAACTTGCATAAATAAATTTTCAGCAATACAAATCATGCAAAAACAAAAACATAACTTTCATGTGCCTGTATCATTTTTTTTTTTTTTTTCATCTTTACTATCCCTAAAATTTAATACATCTTCTTTCATGTTTATGTAAAAATCATAGAGGGTCAAAAAGATTTTCAAAATAAAGCAGAGTACATCTTTAAGCTCTATTACATCCAAAAGTGCTAAATTCACCACCTCAAAACACCGGTCATATTTTGTGCCATAAAGTATCTGTAGTCCTACCTGACTCTGTCTGTAACACTCAATTGAAATACTTATTGCCTCTAATCTAATCCATAAAGAACATTACCTTTGAGTACAGCAGTTTAGCAAGCACTCTCACACAACTTAAACACATCAAATATGTGGTGCCATTCGTCTCATGAAACACACGAAACAAGAATCAATGTAAATCAGTCTGCCCAAGTCATTATTAATACTATAAGAAAGTGCTAATTAAGTTACTCTGGTCTAATGCTTTAACCAAGAGGCTGAAGTACTGTAATCGTGTTTCAGGCAAAGCAGAGTTAACCTCTCAGTGGCTTATTTTCCCAGTCAGAGCTAATCGATTGGAGGCGCTTGCTAAGGTCAAAATGGCCACCCTCTTCATTTCCCAAACAACCTGACCCTGAGTCAGTACACTAATGAGCTCATATTACACAGAGATCAATGGCATTGGTTTCTCATTGGCAGTGGATCAGACCTGATTCAATAACGCTGAGTGTCTGACCTCAGTAAGAGACGATGCAGTAGCTATCAGCGCAATGAAAGAGTCAAAAAGTGTTTTGCAAACTCTTGACATGTGTTTTTTTAAGGAGGTTACACATGGAAGGCAATATGAGTATCTGAAGTACTTGAATTTTTGCCATGGGAATCAAACAAGCAGCTAAAACACATCTCTTTCCAAACATACAAAAAGGCTTCTTTTTCAATAAACAGTACACTTAATTCAACATGATTTAGTGCCAAAACAGCAGAAGTGTCATTCCATACTGAACCTAATTATATTTATATAATATGCTGCGCTGCTCTTATAAGATATTATTTTCCTTTATGAAACTGCAAGATACTGATATACTCCAGTGTGATTGCAGGATTTTGAAGGCCACTGTAGTTATTACAGCAAAGGTCATCAGGAAAGGTCATGAGAAACCATTTTAGCAGTCTGTCAAACCGATCTCCTGTGGGGCTCCTTAACATTGGTTAATTAACTCACTAACTCTGTGATAATTCCTGTATTTACAGGGCCTGTCCTAATGGCATGCAAATATATTTAAAGCCTTCCTTCTGTGTGCAATTTAAATTATTCTCTCTTTTTTTTGTACCCTAATACATCTGATTCCTCCTTTTTAAGGTATTATTTTCTCTCTCTCTCTCTCTCTCTCTCTCTCTCTCTCTCTCTCTAGTAAATGTCTTTGGGAAAAAAAAAAGTAAAATCCCAGACCTGAAGCCAATATCTCATTATATTGCTCAGCACCAGTGGCCACACAAATTTGGTCCATAATGCTCACATTGTCACAGATAGGGCACCAAAGAAATCTTTAAATCTCAATTTTCTGACTTTAATTGCTCTTTCAATTTTAACCACTTAAAACAAATGTCAATGTGCCTTTACACGGCAAGAAAAAAAGGCATACGAGCTGCTAATATAAGATTAAAATAAATAAATGTAAAATATAAGACACTTAAAAAGAGCACCAGTGGATGTTTTAAGGAAAGAACCTTTTTTTCTACTGTATTAATGTCAAGATTATCAGTATTAGACAACTGTGTGAAAAATGATGAGTGTAATATTTCAGCTCTGACAAGTATTATTTCTCATATCTCTTCAACATGTGCAATATGGAAAAGGTATTTGATGTATATTCTGCAAAAAATATTTATAAAATTGCTGCATCAAATACATGCATTTCACATTTAAAATAAACCAGAGCAGATTGCACAAAAGTGCATCAAAAATAAATATCTGACAGAGACAATTTAACATGTTGAGAAAAATGACATACAAGTGCAAAAGTAGAGAAACAATGCCCTGAACCTGTAACAAATATTGTTGCCCCCCCCCCAACCATTTGAAAAAAAAAAAGCAGTCCTACTGCCCTGGGGCTCACCTGCATTGTGCTGCCTAAATGGGGCTGATTCATTTTTCAGCTGATGGAGGGAGACATGCACACCCTGGGCAGTGGAGCTCGAGACTGGCCCCGAGTAAATATAGAATTTGTTATTCGGGATGACAAGCCCCATCGCACTATCAGTGACATTTCAATCAGAAAGGGATTATCAGAAATACTCAGACTGTTGCCTGCTTCAAATTCTAAGCTCCCTCCTTTGTATTATGGTGTGCTCTAATGGTATGTTATGAGGTGGTTACGTCCATGTCAAATTGAACAGTCATGGTTATATCAGCTACACTGGCATGGGTATTTTTGTGCCTGGAATTAAACACAAATATAATTGTCTGTGACAAAAGTTATTTAGGACTGTCATCTGGGAGTAACTTGAATGCTTATAGAGGACGCAAACTTGCAATGTGTGTTCAGTTTGATATGCCATTGAGATATTTAAAAATATTTCAAAACTCAGAAAAATTGACTGCTGCGAGTTTAATACAATTTAATATGTAACCGCACACTTCTGTACCAATGCGCACATAAAAACAAACTTGCTATCATTACAGTAGGTTTGTGTGAAAATGTGTGTGTGTGTGTGTGTGTGTGTGTCTCGTTACCGTTGATGAGTTTGGCACAGCTGTGTAAGGGGATTAGATGGAAATACACAGGAAGTGTCTTTGACCCAATATTTAGAAGTCGCTGGCCTTGGCCAAACTGACAACACTGAATCCCAACAGCATCTAGCATACTAACCCCACCGGGAGGACAGTCTGTTCACCGATTCCTAATTATACTCCATCTGACACCACTGTCCTCTGCCAACACACACACATACACACACACAAACATGCACACACACACTTACAGTAGCTATTATATTAATGTTCCCAGTGTTTGCCTTAGGAACATGTGAATATCCTAAATAATCACAGGCAAAAAAAAAAAAAAGAAGATGCTACATGATACATAGTAAATTTCATAAACATAATGTCATTCAGAACTATTGGCATCCTTTATTAAAAAAATAACCAAAATATGTTTAAACCTAAATAAGCAACTATCTAACAACTAATTTACAGTTAAAAAATACATTATAAAAAATATACAGATATTTAAAATATTTAAAAATGTATATCTCAAAATATAAATGTGTCAAAATCATTCACATGACTAGGTAATATTTTAGTTAATTGCAAACAATTTGTGATTTTTGGAAAACAAAATAATTTTATTTGCTCTAAGGCCTCAGGAACTCAATATAAATAAATAATAAATATATAGAATAATGTCACATAATAAATAAATAAGAATAAATAAATAACAAAGATATAGACACAATTGGCACAATAAAAAAAGGATTTTAGAAGTTAGATTCCCGAATATCACAGTAATAGAGCTTTAGATTGTGACTGTAGTTGATTTCTAATTTTCAGTCCTATAATTGGTAATAATTGGGATATGTTTGGTCAAGTGAGACCAAATTCAAGTGTGTGGTTTTTTTTATTACTATTAATTTTTTTTGGCCATGTACACCATTAGCATTTAGGTTAAACAAAAGCACTGAATAAAGGAACGTGATTACACACTGTAAAATACATGGATTAATGATTGGTGTTTCAGAAAATTATTTTAAGATGGAATACATCATTCATACGATGTACAATATAAATTTTTACTAATTTAAGCTCAAAGCCTGTTTATATATTTGTTATTTATTTTACATTTCTTTGTCTTTTCCTATGTTACAATGCATTCAGAATTCATACAAAATTAACTGATAATTAGTGGTAATTTTAAAATCAGGAATTGCTTTACTTTTGTGCAAGAAAACCACACAAAAAAACACCAACATTTTTAAACTTTTCAATATTCTTTTAATGTTAAAGTGTCTCATTGCATGTGTTGCGCTTTATAAATTTTAATATATTTTATAAATAGCTATTATTAGGAAAAGCTAAATTTACTATGGGTATGAGCTGGGAAGTACGTATAACAACCAAGCCCGCAAACTGATCAGCTTTCAATTTTTTCTTGCTTCCTATTACCATTTTTAGAATCCTATTAAATTTGTGAAGTGGAAAAAAGAAAATCAGGAAAAAATATATAAATCCAGGATAACAAGCCTGATGAAGCTGCGTGTGCATGACTGTTAAGTCATACATACCACTGCATGCTGGTAGAGCGTGTTCCTAGAGATCTGATTAAAGCTAGTTAGCAGAGGTTGCCCAAGCCCTGCGCTGTTTAAGCCAGAGTAATTAAAGAATAACAGCATGCCACATTGGGTGACAGCAAATGGCATCATATGTTAACCAGTCCAGCAGACCGAGTGAGTGTCATTTGGCACAGACCAGGCTTAGCGAAAATTATGCCAGAGGTAGCCATCCTTACTGTATATTCAGATGCAGCCACTTTACTGTTACTGTATCAGGCAAAGTGAAATTTCACACATATAATGAATATCATGTATAAATTAGGATGTCTTTTTTGACTTATAGGAAATTGCAGTGTGCCACTTTAGTATAGGCATGATACTTAAAAAAATGCATATAATATTAAATTGTATTTGCATTGCATTAATAGCACATTCAATGTGTTAAGCATCCCAAAATCCACACTCACAACAGTAAACATCTTACATTCCATTGAAATACTATTTACCTGTTTGGAGTGACTAACTAAAAAAAATATATTTTTTTTGACAGATATAAGCAGATGTTTTATTCATTTCCTCCCAGTAGATCTCAGTAGGTTAATAGAACAATCATGGATCAGAGTGCTCGCCTAGCTCCACAGTTATTATTGCACCTAATGGTCAAAAAGGGGAACTGCAACTAGTGTTCATAAGGGCTGATTGGGGTGAGAACCACGCTGCTCCATACTTTTAAATGTAGGAGAGTAAATGCAGGAGAGAGCAGTTAACGACAGGGTTGCCAGGCTAGGATAGTATAAAAATGCTCAGTGATCATAACTCGTCTTACCACAAATGAGTCAAAAGTACAAATGCTATAAAAGAAGACATTTCTTATGCATGTCAGAGTTATCATAGTTGAAAGGCGTCAAGCATAACTGGTAAAGAAACATCAAACTGGAACACTATCATGCCACTGAAGCCTACTGGTCTCTATACACCAGCTAAGCATAGCAAATTGGGCATGACATCACCTAGGAAAAGCCACATATTAATATGAAAACAGACCCTTGATGCAAAAAAAAAGAAGAGAGAAAAAAACAAGGCTAATTACTTCTGAGTGTCTGTTCCTGCCTAGAATAGAAGCAAGCTCCAGCAAAGCCAGCATTCATCGGCAGACGACATGTTCTGGTGTAAAATTAACGATGTTCGAAGCCGCGTCCTGGCAGGAGTGAAAGTGCCGATACAATTAGCCCTAACGCTGGGATAACAGTGCGCCAAATGGTGCCGTCAGCCCACCGTTTAATTGCCTTGGCACCACTGCCACATATAATCACCTGTCATTACTAACAGAGACTGCATCTGTTTACGCGTCTGTCCGAGGTGCCAAAACGTGCCCATCTTAAGGAGAAGACGGCTTTCACTAAGACCCAGACAGAGCCCCAAACACACAAGGTCATTCGGTAAATCAGGCATCACACATCTCTCAGTGGGAGTAATGCAGACGGCTTTCGCTGAGAGAATACACATTTCAGACCTCATTCTTGCTTGAGACATAAAAGACTAAAAGACTAATTTGTGGCAGTGTAGACAAGCTTGCGTCTTCTTTCAAGTTCCATCAACACTGAATAAACCCATATAGGATTACGCGTTCGTACTTTTGGTTCGTACATGAAACAATAAGTCAGGAAGGTAATGTATAAGCCTATTTGCTTTGTACAACTTTGAATAAAAAAAGCCTTTGTCAGCATGACAGACTCTAAAATTCCACCCCACGTCTCAGCCCTTAATAAAAGAAAAGACAAAACAGCCATGTCAGCTTTGTTCCACCCTACACCGCTTAGTGACAGGCCAGCCGGCCAACATCAGAGCTCGTGGAATGCAGCACACACACACACTTTACTAATTGACAGATTGAAGGATGAAAGAGGATGTACACACCTGACGAGCAAGGCTGGCGCGCACACCTGAGTGCCCATCTCGGGCCAAGAGGGAGAGGATGGGCATGGGCGCTGATGTATGACTGCGGATGGGTGGCACAGCTGTTGGCAGAGCGGGGCAGCAGAGGGAAGAACTCACGCCTGCTGGCCTCACACTGCTGATCAGAGGAAATGAAGGGTGTGGGGGTGTGCTGGTGTGTGTGCAGTGTAACATAATGTGATGTAGCTGACATCAGTGAGAAATGGATTAAGACTAAGGGAAGATGTATTCAGCTACAGATAGGCATAAAGACCTAGTTATCTATGGACTGGTTAAGACTCAGAAACATTGACCCAAACTGACTACTACAGTCATGATGATTGCACACTACACACAAACACACCATATAATAAAAGAAGGAGCTTGACCACAGTGCACGCTGTAAGTAAATTAATAGAAGAGGACAGCCTGAAGATTGCCTCTGTGGCTTTCTGCCCAGTACCCTAGTAACGACTGGTGTGTGTATGTGTGTGTGTGTGTGTGTGTGTGTGTGAGAGAGAGAGAAAGTGTGTTGCTGTGACAGAGAGCAGTCCTGGGATGTGACAGGCCCCCCTGGCCCTGGCAGCCCCCCAGCTTTGACCCCGCGCCCAGCGATACTCTTCCACAATGCGGCCGCTGACAGGAGCAGCTGTGGCGCACGGCTGAGATTGATGAAATTTTCATAACTGCTTCCCCCGAGTTCTCCTTCACCTTCAGGATAATTTATGACCCACTCGACAGCCTTGAAGAGACAATATGCTTGCCTTGAAATTAACTGTAACAGTCTTGTAGGTTGTAATTAACAGTGGTTCACAGAGTGAAGGAGGCAACCATAACACCAACTGGATCTGCATGAATAATTGATGGTGTTTCCAGGGGAAATTAAGAGCTCCTAATGTTATTGTTTCCACACACATGTCCACTCTGGTTAAAGTCAAGCCTGCACGATGTCAATGATAACAATCAGTCTGTGGTCCCTGGGTGCTCCATATCTGGTTATGACAAAGAGGCCGCCAGTGCTGTCCCCTGATCTGGCATGTCATGTGAGAAATTTGCTAAAGAGAGAGAGAGAGAGAGAGAGAGAGAGACTGACCTTAAAGTAAAACAAATTTTCATACATCAAAATCTAGCAGGCAATGACAAGATACTGTTAAAAATATCATGTGAACAGATAAGCCCCTAAAAATATTTTTTTTAAAAACACACACACACACACACAAACATATACTAAATGAAGGAAAGCAAAAGCCAGAGCAGATGGGCCTTTCCTCCCAGTTCATTTATCAAATGTGGCTCCAGCAGCCATACCCTGTCTTTGCTCCATTTTCCTGCCCCCCTACATGGCCTAAACCCCCTCATCGTTTAGTTCAAATGGCCATTATCATGTAATAGCTTCTCTTCAATAAGCCGACATCGGTCTGAACCGATTAGAACAAAAACCCCTACGGCCTGCTCCTGTAGTCCGCTCACTCACACTCACCACTCCCATCTTCAACCATCCTATTCACACCCCACCACTGTCAGGCAGGTCAGCATAGGGTCACTTCCTGGGTGGGTGTGAAGATGTCAGATAGGGTTGGAGGTCAAAGGTTCCATGCACTGGTCCTCCTGGTTCAAGTGAGTGTAGTGAAAGGTGCTGTCATCAGACTAAACAATAGGAGCAGTGACAGAGGTCTGACCACGCAGACACGTTCAGATACTGTTATCTACGGCTCAAACTCTGCATATATACACAATGTGCAGTTTGATATATTATTATTATTGTTATGATTATGATGATGATGATGATGATGAAGCAGAAAAAGAAGAAGATTAAACGACAGCTATAATGAAGGTTTTCCTCTGAGACACCTACTACACCAATGTTGACGTCTAAAACCCTCTCCATGGTCTAAAGGTCAACTGACCCTCAAAGCCTTTGGCTGTCTCACAATTACTAACAACATTTTAGTCATAGTCCGTAGCTGCAACAGAGAGAAGTGAGAGCTTAGTGAGTAACCTGATTCCAGCTGCAATTTATCTCGAGGCTAAAAGGTTACAAAAGTTTTGGATACAAACACAAGCATTGTTACCTTAAAAGTATTGTCAGTGATCCCTGTGTACAGCTAACTTAACCTCCAAACAAGGCGTAGACCTCTGGTTATAGTAATCAGCTGCTGAGAGATGCTTTTCAGCATCACCCACCACTCGAGTACATTCCATTCAGCCCTAGCCTAAGAATGGCCCTAGTCACGGCCAGTTTCACAGAGGCTATATTTGCCTTATCTAAAGCTCTTTGTGTTGGCTATGGCTTCTTTTGGCACTGTGTTTATGAACAGATGACAACTCCTGTCCTCTGATGCAGGTAAGAGACCTCCAAATGACTCCAAGTTTGGGGTGAATGAACGGACATTTAGACAAACTCGATTATAAGACTCCAGAGAGTCTGCTTTTTTTTTTTAGAATTAGAAATTACCTGGCCATTAATAGAAAGATGGACTAATGAGTCAGATTGCAAATGTTTAATAGTAAAACCGCATGTAAAAGCGTTTGATTTCAAAATCAGCATTTGTGAATGCATTCCATTACTAAGCAATGTGACAATACTCCAAAAACCTAAAGCATGGAAGCAGGCAAGTGGTTTTAAAAGTTTCAATATTAAAAATAACCAGGTCAACCAGCATAACAGAACAAGCCCAAATAAGTCTCATTCAAATGCAATGATATATACAAATACATATACACACACACACAAAATAAAAGTTAAAGTTAACAGTAACATTTACTGTTTAACTATTATAGTTATTACATTTGTCGATTGGTTCTTTGATTTGATACGTTCTAATAAAAACCTCAATAACTAAAAAACAAGATCTATACTGTAAATACTGTCAAATAGAACATGAATGTGTTCTATCACTGGAAAGTTAAAGAATAAAAAAAATATAATGTCTTCACAACATTTGGAAACAGCATTTGTTTCATTACAGAATGGTTTATTACACAATTCTATAAGCATGTTTGCTGTGGCCACATATGGTCCCTCAACATACAGTAAATGGAACATTTTAATAGGATATAGGTCTGTTATTTTAAGTGATATCTTAAATCAAACGTCTTTAAAAATCCAAAACAGAATTTTCTGGGACTGTTATTTTAAAGCTCATACAAATAATTCCTAAGGGGCATCCCAGAAGGACAATGCAAAAATTGTATTTTCTGGGACCTTTATTATAAAGTTCATTCCCTAAATCCTTAAGTGTTGCCCTAAAGGGACAACCCAAAGAATTTTCTATTCTGAATGCTGGATGCAACAACGTCTTTTTTACACTGAGTCCATCATTAGTTCCTATAGTTCCTATGATGATGTATATTTCATAGTTATAATAGTACTAATAATAATAATAAGAAGAAGAAGAACAACAACAACAACAACCCTGAACATATAAAACCACAGTTTGCCACACTCCAGAAGCCATCCTCCTCCAGGTCACCCCTCACCCATTTCCCACTATGGAGTCTTGGGCTAGACCAAAATAACCCTTTCTGTTGCACTGAACTCTTTCAAAAGAGTAACATCACTTACATCTGTGTCAAAGTGTGCCTGACAAATACAAAGTGCTATATGAGGTGTAAAACATTTGAGAACATGCCTCTGAATGCTAGAGGATATGGGAACAAAAGTGGCTCTCTAAGGAAAAGCACCAACATATTGGTCCAATAAAAGCGACTGTGCCTGCCTCCTATTTGGAATGCTAGTGATGTCTGGGCTTTTCTTTGTACAGGTCTGTAGCCCTCCATTTAACCAACTGTTGCACTCCCGCTCTGCCATATGCTCTGTATAGAAGAAGTGAGGCAGAATGAGCTGCGTTTTTTTGTTCCACATTGGTTATAAAAAGAGGAAATCTGTTTCGGCTTAGTTCAAACAGACCCAGGGGAGGGCCTGTGAAGAATATTTCAACAACCGCCTGTCTCAAGAATTACGACACCACTTGCCACCTACAAAGCGTGTAAAGTAGAGAGACATCCCCTGTTTTGGGGGGAAAAAAGTATTTCTCGTATTGCTTTGCGATTGTACACGTTTGTTAGAATCTATTAATAACTGTATCAACCAGTTTAATCAATTGTGTCATCTCATTGATTAAATAATGAGCAGAACACTCTATTCATAAAGAAAACAGAATCTTAGGAAAAACAACCACAAAAGCAACCAAATTTCCAGCTGCGTGTGCACTTCTGAATATGCGAGGAAGGATTGTCATCATCAGGCAATGCAGCGGTATTGTGTTTGGATGTGTCACCAGAGAGGTCGACTAGCAGACACACAGGTCAGGAGTGCTGAATATCATTCTCTCCTCCTGCTGTTGCATTCATCTGTCATGGGAATGAAGCGGAGTTTGTGTTGAGGCCTATAGAAGCTTTCTCATTGAGCTAGTGTTAGCCCACCAGAGCGCCACCATCAATGAACGCTATTCAGTGCTTGCCACTGTGTGATGCACCTCAAAGCACATTTCCTCAACTTTGTGAAATTAGCATTTATTTGCATCTTGATTATCATTGTGTTACTTGCACTTTGCATAATTCTGACCTGAAGTTAAAAGTTAAAAACCCCTTCGGCTAATCCTAACCCAATCTGCTGGCCGATAAAGTGAGGTAATGTTAAACTAACTACTCTGTAAAGACGCTCACAGCTTACAAAGAACTGGTGAAAAACATGTTGACCACTTCACTTCACAAAGGCCGCAGGTCGTCAATCGTCACCAGAGGATGACACACACCTGACCCTGCGTGAGCCAGCACAAAAGTCCAGTCTCTACTGAAGCCTACTTGAATTGCACAGGTTGCACAGATGCCCAATTTTATCATCAGTGAGGAAGCAAAATGAATAATTATGTTATCAAAAAATAAATATAGTCTTTTTTGTTTTTGCCATCTGATTGCAAGGATTTGTCAATTTGTGAAACATTGTGCAAAGGTTTCATCTGATTTGGTTGCAAATGGTTCCAAATCAGAGGTCTCATTAGAAATAGCAATGTGTTAAGTCACATGTAAATCCATGACCTTGCATAATGTAGAATATCTTCTAATACTGTTAAGTTTCAACCAAATTAATTTACTATAATCAATCAGTCATATTGGTAATTTGAATCAAAATGATGATGCTATTTATGATCTATACTCTGAACTGGGCAGTAGTAATAAATCTAAGCCTCATAACTATAAATATATCACAAATTATAAATATATAACTATAAATATACACATTATTTAATATTTCAGAAAAAAAAATATGAAATTAACACTATACTAAAAAAACACATTTGGAATTATGCACCAAGAAAATGTTAAACAAGCATACACGGGTCAGCCATAAGCTTGTCTAAGTCCTCTTTTGCCACCTCAACAGTTCTTATAAGTTAAGGCATGGACTCTACAAGAGCTCCGAAGGTAGCTCAGTAGATCCTACAAGTCCAGTAAATTGAGCAATGCAGCAATGTTTAGGTACATGGTAAGAATCAAAGGAACATCCTTAGGACCAAAGGTTTTCCAGGAGAACATTTTCTAGAGCATTACCCAGCTTTCCTGTTTTTCCTCTCATAGTGCATCCTGGTTATATTTCTTCTCCAGGTAGGCAACACATATGCACCAGTCTGTCCACCTGCCTTAAAGAAAATGTGATTCATCAGATTCAACTTCCTTAAAACATTATGGCTGGTGCTACCAAGAACACATCACAAGGTCTGCTGTTTTGGAGAAGCTCTGACCCAGTCATCTAGCCATCACGATTTGGTCACTCAGATAATTTTTCCTGCTTCCAAGGCATCAACTTTGAGAACCGAGTATTTGCTTGCTGTGTAACATATCCAGCCACAACCTCTCAGTAGTTGTTACGGCCAATCGGTTCATCCTGGCATCTTCTCAAACAATTTTGTGAGGGAGCTTTACTCAGGAGCGCTGGTACACATCCTGCATTATACGCAAACACTTCACAATATCTTTTTTAACTTTTAATGCAAAACAATCAAAACTAGAGATTAAATGATCAGCTTGCTTGTAAGCTTTAACACTACAACAATTCAAATTCAAGCCTAATTTCAATTTGTCACATTGATAATTGATTTTCTCCAGGTATAAATGCAAATAGGGTTGCTTCATACAGCAGATGTGACAACACTAGTAATTTTTTTTTTTTTTTATTCTACTTTAATCATCATTGTTGTATTTTGCCTTTCAAGCATGGGAACTAAATTCAGGGCTACAGCGTGTAAGGTTATTTGTTCTCATTCAACAAAAAACAGTTCTAAATTAACTTCCCCTCTTTGGCAACTTTTTAAATCTTTCCAAGCATTACATCATGGGATAATGTTTTCCATTTCCTTACAGGTTATAACGAACTCCTGCATCACTCAGACAACCTATGCAAGACACACAAACTGAAAAAAAAAGCAACTCAGAGGAAACAACAAAAGCATAGATGCTTAAATGTAAAAGACAGCCCTAATACTCGGCAATTAAACTGTCATATCACAACACAAAAGACAGCAGAGCACAATCAGGACTGAAACAAGAGATCAGTCATCCCACTCTGGAGAGTCTTCAGTCAATTATAAATAGCCTTATTACGGCTGACAACACAAATTGTTTATCCTTGTCTCTCCGCACACAGCAATTACAGAGAATATCACCAGATGAGCTTGTTTGTATTTATGACATGCCAATCATATGGTAATGGTTTGATGTACTGTATGTCAACATCTCCATGGGAGAGCCGTCAAAAATGTCAGTTTGATAGGTGAAACTTGCGCAGCGAACATGCGCAGTGGCTGCTGATAAACGCTGACGTTGCGCACGACTTTAGCCTGGAGATTGTTGTTTTGCTAATGAAACATCAGGTAGAGAAGTGCACTCACTCTCAATTAGTGCTTAAAGCTGTCAGAGTACAGTGCTGGCACGAATGCCTGATGACACAGGAAATGAGCACTGCTGAGATTTCATCCAGGCTTGACCCGTTGGCACTTGGCTTAATGTCAAGCTATTTTAGCAACGTTACAAACTTGTGACTGAACATAGTTTACCGCATTACTTGAATCGATATGAGCAAAAATTGGCATCAGGAGAACTTTGTTTTTTTTAAAGTGAAGGGGTATATACTCGGGGGGGGGGGGGACACTCCTATCAACATGTCTAAAGTATAAATCCTGATCATCGTACTTCAACTTTATGAACAATGAGCTGTTTCTATATCATATACAGTATCTGATCTGTGGCATATTACACATATATATTTATGCTATTTGATTTACACTCCTGGGTCTGATTAGTAAAGCAATATCAAGGTCTGTGTCTTCAGGGTCTGCAGCACTAGTAAAAAGTGGTAACATGAAACATGTCTATAAAACAAATGTAAATGCTTTAAATCCATTCATTTATCTTCAGAAAGTGGTTTGTGGTGGATATGAAGAATATTCACAGACAATTCGGCATGAGGCAGCAATACAGTTTAAATGTGATGCCAAAACATTGCATGGCACCATGCACACACATTGTGGTAACTCATATTAGCCACTAAGTGGACATATTTTTTGGGGAGGAAAGAAGAAACTTGGATCTTCTTCTGCTATTCAACTCACTATACCTACTGCCCATATAACTACCATAGGGGTTTAGAAGGTCTAGAGCTGCCTCCTCCTCCTTCTTCTTGTTTTACGGCGGTTGGCATCCAGTAAGTTCCTTTACCCTTTCTGTCCCCACATCAGGAACACTCTCCCTCAGTTCATGCAAAATATCGACTCTCTTTCCACCTTTAATTACTGTCTTAAAACAGATACAAAAGCTTGCATCTGCAATAAAATGTTTCTTTTTTTTACTACTCTATTTTATATTTGCTGTTTGATTTTATGGTGCTTTGATGCTTTGTTGCTTTGATATTATTTGGTATTGGTGTTCTTGAGTGCATTTGAAAGATATCCATAAATAAAATGCATTATTATTATTATTATTATTATTATTACTACTACTACACTAAAACTTGAAAGAACCCCATGCAGGCACAGAACATGAACTAAGGATCAAACCCAGAAGTCTGGAGCTGTGAGGCAGAAACACTACTCACTGCACCACCATTCCACCCTGTTTGGTGCTCATCTCGACCTGGAATTTTATTCAGCTGTAAGTTTATACATTTTAGTTGAATACTCCTGATCAACCATCAAACTGCAAACCAAACGAGAGCATGTCTAGTTCAAGGGAACCTTTGCGGTTGAGACTACAGGCAACACAATGTTTATAGTACAGTCTTAAAATCCTGTTTAGCAGTCTAAGAAACAAGTAAATGACTAAAACAGAGTGCTGACCAGGTTAGCCCTGAGAGACCGTGTGGTTGTTGTAACATTTTCTCAGTAGTAGTAAATGTCTTCAAGAAAGGAAAGCAGCAGTCAGGGCCGGATGGGACCGCACAGCACTAAAGCAACCATAAATAATGGATATATTGACTCCGTGCCCTCAGGGCCAACTGGAAACAAAAGGTCTGATCAATCATTTGGACAGATTTAAAATGATGGGCCAAGCTGGTATAACCGGGCAAAAACAACAAAAAGTGTGAGGTGATGAACACCATAATATAGTGTGTAAAATTAATCAGCGTATTTTGTTAGATTCTATAATTAGCTTCACTAATGTTTACTAATCATCATATAATTCAGACTTGTGAGGAAGTAGACAGGATAGGCAAAGTGGGTAAGAGCCATTAAAGAGTCGGAGAATGATGCACACAACCTTCACACCACGTAGTGAGGAGAAGAAGCAGGTGGCCATGATGTGTTTCATAAAACCCTTTTGCAAATAATGATTTTTTATTGACGAGACAATAATGGTAATATTTACAGGTGGACTGTGTGAATGAAATCTTTAAAACTAGGTAATCTAAGAGAAATTTAATAAGGACCAACTAAATGTATGCCCTGCTGAATTGAAATATAAGGCTAAGAACAGTAATGCTATAAAAGCTACATTCTACTAAAGGCAGAAGGGAAAGAGGTACCAGCCAGATATAAAAATTAAAATTACATTTCCGTCCATTTTAGAAAACCAGAAAATATTTTTTTTTTTTAAATAAATGTAACAATAAATGCAAAAATAAATAAAAAATTTAATTTAAAAGGTCATCAAAAGATATAAATATAGAAGAAAAATGCTTCTATATTAAGTAGATGAACATGATTTAACAACTGCAGTCAACGGCTCAAAAGCTGTCCACAGCAACATACGCGCGCACACACACAGCTGGGTAAGCTTGCACACTTCTGCTATGCCACTTCACATACATCCACTGTGTGCATACCAAAGTACAGAGAAAACTTAAGGTACGCTTGTCAAATCCATCGAATCATTAACACATTCCACAACAGACTATAGCATACACACACACACACACACACACACACACACAGACAGACAGACACAGACACACACACACGGAATCAACATGACCACGAGAACAATGAGCAACCTTTCAGTGCAAACAGAAGCTATATTTGATACGCAAGTTTCCATGGCTGAATAATTAACAAGATTAAATAGAAATATTAATGAATACATTAACATATTTCAGCAGACACTCTAAAAAGCATTTGTAGGAGACATGCTTTATAATCCGTTTTTTATGGATTATCTTCTCTGTCTGAGATTGGACGATAACATGTTTGCAATAAAACAGCTTTCATCATGGTGCTCAGTTCATATTTACACACCGAGAGTAGACCTGAAGTGAAGCAAGTCTTTTGTTCTTTCTCTTGTTTGTTTATTAAAGCAAGGTACCATGTAAAATCTCATTTCTTGTTGTCTCCGCTTTGTCGACAAGAAATCAGGTTATACATAAAGAAATGTTAAATTAGCATGCTCAGCATTCTTTGTAACAGAATTAACTGTCTGGATAAATACAATCACCATGCTCGATTCTGTGTTTGTGTGTATGTGTGTGTGAACTAGAGAGAGAGAGAGAGATGACATGCTCAAGAGAAATCGAGAGAAAAATTTCTCCATTTAAGCTCTGAGCCAGAGGCCCTCCATCACACAGAAGCGCAGACGGCAGTAGATTTAGAGTGTCTTTGGCAGTTTGAAGACAGATCACAGTATTTACTTAGTAAACTCCTCATATACACTACCTGCCTGACACCCGCCCCAGAAACAACCTGATCACATAAAACTGACAGAGCAGACAAACACAGCGACAAGCACCAGGCTAACGTTACAGCACCTTTGGCAATACCAGCCCCGCCATCAAACCTGACTGTGCTCTGTTAGAAATGTGAAGGACGTGCTACTCAGATTCAGGAATGTGCAGATGAACAGAGAATGATAGACATGTGGGTCACAAGAGAGGGGAAAAAAGATTTACCAATCGCTAAGCAAGAAAACATGCAGTGCTCCTACAGTGACAGAAGAAAAAGAATTTAAGTAGCTCCGAAATGTCATTTTAAACCTTAAAAAATGTCATAACTACTAAAAATGGCATAGGAACATTTTCACAGCTTTACAGCTTCATTAGAAATGCCAGGATCTATAAATATACATGTCATTAAAAAAAAAAAAATGACCCATGTCCTTCTGGCATCCCAATTACCTAGGTACATGAACAGTGTAGAAAAGTGTAGAGAAAAAAAAAAAAACAAAAAAAAAAGTGTGATTTAATATTAGAAGATTACCATATATTACACAATATATTGGGTTGGTAACAAACTGCAAGCAAAACAATAATGTTACTACCAAAGATTCAGAAAAACTGAGTTTAATAATAATTCATTTTCTAGATATTAAATTTACACTGAAATCTAGGAACAAAAAGAATAAGGCAGTGCGAAAAAATCTAGACATCACAATACTCTCAATATACTGTAAGATAATTCCTCAGCTTTATGAAATTATGACACAATAATTACACAATCATTACAGATGCACCAACTGCTAAAAAGTTCCCCTGAACACAGACGCTTCAGTCCATTAACATGAGGAAATAAATGTTATATAATATTTGTCTGTCTGTCTGTCTGTCTGTCTGTCTGTCGATAGAATACGATGGTGTAGAATTGCTGCTTCGAATTCTTCAGGCGTCCTAACACGAATTGCCTTAAGCATTGAAACACATTAAGAACCATCTTCTTGCAAGCAAAATTGAGTTTCAAAAAGAGCATAGCTTGAAGGTATGTGGCTCCAGGGGAACTAAAGTACTGTGCTCCCTCAAACACAGGTCCTGTAATTTTCCACATGCTCCCTTTACTTTCCACAAGGTCATTGGAGCATTGAACACTACTCAAGGTGTACGTCCGCTACCTTCAATTAATCACTAACAATGTAGAACGGTCCTTCATACCAATGACGTCTAATGTCTAATCCAAAGGGCACTGAACTCCTAAATTTATTCAGCTTATTCTCCCAAGGTGTGAAAAGGAATACTTATTCACCCATGTAAACATCCTAGACACACCAAACAAACTTAACATTAGTCATTCATTCACAGGGGAATTCACAGCAACTGGAGAAAATTGAGGAAATTAAAGTCATTAGGAAAAAAGCCTATTATTAAATATGATTCAAATTAATTATTAAATTGTACTTTAGTTGAACTGGACTGAAAACATACTGATTGATTCACCCTCCCGCCTTTTCTCAAACTGAAAAAAAAGAACATACATGTAAAGAAATAATAGGCCTGTTATTATACATGTTTTAAAAATTTTGTGGTTGTCTTTTCTTTAGTTTGGTGTTCATTACAGAATTTAAAACATGTCAAACTATAAGCAGGATTTAATATACACAATACTTTTTTAGGCTATGTACCGACTTTGATCCATCATAGTAATAAGCCCTTGAGCTCCCCATTCCCTGAAGAATAAACAGCACAGAGGACTCAAAAAAATGTAGACAATAAAAGTTTTTTAGGAAATTTAACAAAAATAAATAAAAATAAAATAAAGCTAAACCCAAAAACATGTGAGCCTACTGCCACCACAGCACATGACAGGTCACAAGCTTTGCTCAGTTAGATCCATTTTTAAATATTTACTAATGCAAATCTACTACTGGCAAATGAAAAATTGCACTGGATTCCCATTCTCATCACACACAAAAACCTCTCTCACATACCAATCACTGAAGAGTAAATCTCAGGTTAAGCAACCTAGGTGGAGCTGGAAAATTATTGCCAGCAGCTACGCGAGTAGAGAAACAATGGGCAGGTAATTTAAGTGCGGATGGGGGCGAAGGTCGCGTCTCTGTAAAGCTGTGTCAGGAGGACAGATGATTAATATTAAGATTGATTTGTCCCACTCTTTGTCTAGCCTGTATCTAAAGAATACAGAAGACTGGAAAATTCATTCTGCTGCAGCCCTGCGGAGAGAGCGAGAGAGAGAGAGAGAGAGAGAGACAGCGAGAGAGATTCACGGAACTGTACAGAACACCGAGCCCTGCTTACTGGCTAATACATCACTTAAAAGTGGTTACTCTCCCATAGACACACACACACACAGACATCCACTCACCTACAACCTAAGGGGGATACATGGATGATGGTCCATCGAAGAGGAAAAAAAAGATTTGGCTCCATTCAATAATTTGCAATTAAAAAAAAATAAATGTAACACTCAATCCAAAATAAATGTGCTTCAATGTTCTTTTTTTTTTCTGTGAAGGAAAATACTATTGATTCCATTCCTCTTTGCAAATAAGATTCCCTCAGGTGGAAAACGTTATTGGGTGTTAAGGAGGTTATCTTCAGAAGAACAGTACGCAAGTAAGGATATAGAGTGAGAAAAGCATTGATTAAGAGACAGTGCTTCACAGTTTTTAAGCTCAACACACAATGACTCTTAGTAGTCTGACATTATGGAGTGTAAGTGCTATCAGGAAGATGCTAATGCTTTTAACAGCCTCTCAATAAGTGTATTTTTATGTTAGCTGGAATCAATACGCTTAAACGCTGCTCTGAGAAGCACTGTCCTGGCCAGACTGAAGGTCACAACAAAATCCTCAACAGGAGACAAACTAAATGTAAGCGTGCTTGAGTACACACTCGTACACTCTCAAGAAAATAAATATTCCACAAGGAACCAGATCAGTCAATCTTTTAACCGTGGCCTGTACAGTAGCTTAAAAACTGTAAAACTTTAACAGTGAAACAGAGCACGACAGCGCTGAATTGAACATGTAATTTTGGAAGCGACATGCCGCGCATATATTAAAATGTTGTTAATGCAGAGCTAGCCAAAAAAACGAGGTCAGAAGCCCTGTGACCCAAGAGCCAGTTACTTAACCCAAGGAATGTTAAAGCTGTCACGCAAAGAGACAGTTTAAAAATAAAGGGCAGGCTAAGCTAAAAGGCGCCGGTAGTGATCTATTTAGCTAATTATTACGGTATATCAGGGCAGGTAACAGGGCTGACACACAGGAGAGGAAAGCTGACTGGGCAAGAGGTTAAGAGATTACACTGTGCCCTATGACGGTAAAATCTCCCGCTCTAACGCCTCAGGCTCAGCGAGTCGTGGAGAAGAGTGAGACAGCGTGTGGGCTGCAATATGACAAGAGCGATGTTCACATGCCACCTACTGGCTGCTTTCAATTCTTTCAGCTAGAACTTTGCATTGGTGTGTTAAAAATCTTTCTCTGATTCTCTGCTATCCTCAAGACTGATTCAGTTCTTAATACATCTACTTTTTGACTAATTCTTCTTTTTTTTCTCACTGCTTTCAGTATTTTAATTCTTTAATCACTCAATTAAACTCTAGGGCATACGGTTTACTCTAGCACAAACTTTCTTCCCTATTTCTCTCAGTGTACTTTATCTGAATTTTTTCAGAAGAATCTGCCTATATTCCAATACGGAAGCATGCAAAAGCGAGGTCTTCGTCTTCATGCACCCCTGATCATGTGGTTGACAGGCCTGCAGTGAGGAGGTACTGGCTGGTGGGTAGCAGCGCACACAGCGTAATGAAAGCCTGAGACAGGCGAGAGCTTTATCCAGTCACACTTAGACGAGTGCAGCACTGCGGCTGGTGTGCGAGCAGTCACTCAAAACCAGGGTGGGCACTAAATACAGGACCAGAGGTCAGAGGTGATGGATTAGGAAGACAGAAGTGAAAGGCAAACATCATGCACTGTTGCCCGCAGTGGGCCTGACGGCTGCAGAAACACAGAAGGCACTCCTATAACTGTCTATTTAGGGCACACGTGTCATAGCTAAAAATGAGACCATTACCAATTCATGAAGAGCAAAAAAAAAAATGTCCTGACATGAGACACTGCCATTCAAAGTGCATACCCGAGCACTGGGTCTACTCATGTTTATCAGCACTCTCACACATGAGGTGAGATTTTGAAGTTTGACGGTTGAGCCTGTGTTGTCTTTTAGATGGAATCAAAACATGTATGAGGGAAAACATGAGGGTAGCGGTGGTTAAATGAATATACAGGAAGGGTATACAGAGAATCAACTGAAATGAACAATGACACTGGCTTCAAACTTGTTATTTCTGTGACTCGTCCAGGCTCATTTGAGATCTGGCTGTAGTAAGTGGCCTTGGTGGACTCAGGGGTTATCCCTGTCATGAAAGTGACATTTCCCTCTTGTAGCTAACGTGCCTAATTGAGGACTAGTACTGTACACTTTCCTCTCAATGGCAAGAAAGCTCAGTGTAAAATGACAGATGGGCCAAAAGAGGAGAAGGGGCCATGAGGCCACCCACCCGCCTGTCACAGCTGTCAAAGGGCTGTGCTCCAATCATCTGCACATGACAACGTGACCCGCCCCACGTCTTTACTCTGAATGTCTAATGAGACCACTTGGGACACCTCTTCTTGTGGTTTTTTTCCTTCTCTATTCTTTTTCAGGTGGCAGGGTCATTTGCATGTGTTCAGGGTGGAGGAGAATGTCTCAGGGGCGGTGCCGGCCAGCAGTAATCAATGCTATCGATCAGTTCCTGAGCAGAGCTAATGATGAGGTTGGACTAAACACATAAAGAGCTCACACACCCTGTCAGTTAATACCACTGATTATTTAAACTGACAGCCTTACAGTCCAGCAGGCCAAATCTGTTAAACTCTGACCATACAGTTGCTACAGTAGATATACTAAGGAGTCAAAAGAATAAACATAAGAAATCCAAGAAGCAAAAGTTAACACAAACTTTTTAATTTTTTAATCAATTGCTCCATATATACAGCTAATAAATATCAAATACATTTATAAATACTGACATTTAATTTCATTAAACAATATCTAAAAACAGTAGCAAAGAAGGTTTGAATAAATATTGCAATTTTTATTTGTGCACTTACAAAAAAGCAAGTACAAAAATAATGGCCTGTACAAAAAAATATAATACTATTCTCTCAACGTAAATGTCACAAGCCTAGAAATGTTATGTACCAAAGCAAGTCAAGTCCAGAAGAATCCAGTGCACCACCAGTGAACATTCAGCAGAGGGAAGGAGAATGTATGCTATGAGGTAACGTGCGTGAAAATGGGCATTAGCATTTTAAAGAGATGGGTTAAATCCCATTAAATTCTGTTAAATTCCATTCCACATCTTCAATATAAAAACAGCCGTGTGGCACACAGCGCCTAATAAGACTTAACAGGCTTTTCATTAAGCGGTTATTAATGTGCTAAACATCATCAGCACATCAAACTGTGCACTAGAGGCTTTAGACCCACAGAGAGAACTCATATCATAATGAATGTCACACTGTCGAGGGAATGAAGCAAAGCCTTTCAATACGATTCATTTGGAAAGGTATTTGATATGCCTGTTATTATTGCCTTTTGTTGTTTTAGAGGATTATGTAAAACAAATCAATGCTGCTTCCTCAGCTAGGAGGTGGCAAAAAATTATATGGATTATTACGATTTCATCAGTAGATAAAAATATAAGTATACTATAACATTTCTAAATATGAACATACCAACAGCCCAGTTATTCTTAGCTAAAACAAACATTTTCTGGGATTCTCTGCATGTGACAATTTTATCACAAATTTTCCACTGGAGTTATGCATAAGATACTCAGCCCCGATTTTACTTTTACTTGGCTCGGACAATGCAACGTAAACAAACCCACTGCCTTCACCTGATTTATTCACAGCAGCCATACTGACTGCTTCATCAGGTCGTGCACTGATGTTTCTCTGCGGTTATCTTTCCGACTGGGGCTTAAAGTGATCATGGTCTGGATCATCCATGATGGATCTGAGAGCCTCCAGAGCTTCTACAGTCACCTTCAAAGTCCCCACTACTTCAGTGCTGTCCTGCACGTCCACAACTACACACAACAAACAAAGAGAATATGACAATTACGTGGCATGGTAAGTTAACGAAAATTGTATGAAGTAAAAACACTTCAGGGTGTGCTGTTATGTGACATATACATCTACATTGAACATTTAATGGCACACTGTATTTTCTAACCATTTATAGTTATATTTAATGTTGTGGAACATCTGAAAGACAAGCTAGTTCTGGTTAACACTTTCATTATAGCCACTATAAACTGAGTTCTGTTAATGGCCTCCCTCCCCCTTTTGATAAAACAAAGAAATATAATATACTGCAAAACCCCAACTTGCAGTCTTACTGAGAAACCAGAAAGTGTGAAGTTGAAAAACTTAATTGTAAAAAAATATGACATTTTAGACTAACTGCATACATTTACAATAGATGTCTTCTTTCATAAACCTCAACCATGTTAACAACTATGATGACAACACAGAACTAAATATGGTATAAAATGAAAATAATGCATTTTTACTTCTTATATTGGCTGATCAGACAGACACTCCACTATCACAGTCAACTATAAAAACACTACTCACTGTCGAGGCTGATGTCTATCATGTCCCTCTGCATTTTCAGAATGTCAGAGATCCGAAAATAGGCCACGCCCACATCCTCACACTCCTTTTCCTGCTCCTCTTCCTCGGGTGGGTCACTCACTACCGTGAACCTAATGCTGAAACAGCCAGTCAGATTCTGTGTCACACAACCACGTACTAAACACCACAGACTAGAAATTTTAAAGAATACAATTAGTTATTTGGGGGCTTTAAACTTGTGGCAAAACTAGGCCGATTAAGCCTGAAAAAAATCTATACTTCTCCAGCTTTCTGTTACTGCCCTCCAACACCGCTCTCAGCATATGACGCCTGGCCTGATTATTCTTAACATCCACATGGATCACTGTCAACACAGAAAAACAGGCTAAATCTGTTACAAAGTCTCATAATAAAACCATTCATCAAGGTGAAACATCAAATCACATCACGAATCAAATGTACTAAATGTAAATCTACAGACAATTGTTTGTCTTGGATACAAGCAGTCACAGGAAAAAATTACATAATTAGGTCGAACAGTGATGATAAAAAAAAATACATCATGAATTACTTACATATGAATATTTTAATTAACATTATAAACAACATCTTAAATGATTTAATTCTTTAGTAAGCTAATGCTGACTTTTTACTTTTATGGTTTAAACTTTATTTGTTGTTCTTTTTATTATAATTTTCCTATATTACCCAGAATGCCATTTAACTACCTGCTGATAGAAGAGATTAGATTTCTTGCTAATATGGTAGATCACTATCTAGCCAAACTGCATATTCACTAAACGCTGACGAGTAAAATGAACACAAGTAGTATTTAAGTAATTGTATTACCACAATACAGTTAGTAAATTAGACTGTCTTGTTGTAAAACCGCCTAGCATTCCAAAATTTGAGTGTAAGTCATCTTGTATGCTTCTGTGTTGAATTTCATATTAATAAGATGCTGAACATTGCTTTTAAATGGTGAAGGGGAAAACTGACTTTTTCAGTATAGCAGAATATAACAGAAATAAAGTAAATACAGCACTAACTAATAAATTAGAAGAATCTGCAATTTTTTTTTTACAAAAATGTCAATATAAACATGTTAATTATTCTTTCATGTAGTTAGATCGACTCATGTATAAAAAAAATGTGTAAGCACAAGTCTCACTAGCTAGCTGCTGGTGTCAGAACTAAAAGACTTCATTACTGTATCATGTATCATTTTAACTAATGATCCTATAATATAGGATTAACACAGGTCCCCTCACACACACGCACGCACACACTAACATTGTTTGTGTAAATAAATGCTGTGTGTTTAGCTGTCTGTGCACACCGTGACTGTAGTTGTAGTAGATGCTGTGTCCAGGCAGAGGTTTCGGCAGTGACATTGGCGTCTCCTCTGAAGGCAGATCCAGGAAATTATACTCAACAAACAGCCTGACCACACTAGAATCCGCAGAGATCCTAGAGCCTGGCTTCAGATCCAAAGACACAATCTCCACACGGATCCGCTCAGATGGCTAGCAGAACACAGCCCAATACTTTACATTTAGTATTTAAAACACTTTTATTATGACAAGTAGATTTTTTTTTGCTGAGCAGCAAGTATTATTATTATTTTACATTAATGAGTATATACACTTTATGTTAACTCTACAAAACAAACTTATAAACAATTCGCTAGAAAGCTGCACATGACCTCACCAAAACCAGAAAAGTGATATTATTTGTGCCTGCATCACATAATAGACCTCCCTCTATACAAAGAGAGTCACCCTTCATACTTTATATACAGCACGTCAGCTTCCAACAATGTTGGACTATTAAAAACGATGGTCACAATATAGACATTATTTTTTTTTAAAGAGATGACACATTGTCCGCTGGGAACATCTGAGTTGTAATGATGGATGCACCTGAAGCTATTTGTCTCTGATTCATGTCAGTCCATCAAGCATCCAGTCCAGTTTTCAGCTTTAAGAGCCTTCACCATGAAGACTGTCAGTTAAAAGAGTTTAGTTTAAAAGCGGTCTGTCTTTCTGTAGCTCTCATCTGTCTCATCTTATAGATTCCTTCACTATTCTCTCTCCATCACCTATCATTCTGTCTCTTGTCCAATTTTCCAACTTCAAGATGAAGTCAGTCTTGAGTGACTTTATGGCAGTTGGTTTTGTGATCCAACACCTCCTAGAGATCAGAATAACGCTGCCAGTATCACTCACATAAAGATGTTGAAATGCTTACATCCCAGCCAGGAGAGTAAGTCACAACACAGCCTGTACACATGCCACGCTTTATATAACAGTCTCAATCAAACAAACAAACCATAAAATCTGATTATTACTTCTAAATACAGCTCTGTAAAAAAAAAAATAATAATAATAAGAATAAGAGACCACTGCAAAATAATCAGTTTCTTATGTTTATTGGTGCATGTATAATTTTCTGTGAACTGCTGACAATATCCTGCTGACTCCTAAATTCAAAATTTAACTATTGTTTTTTAATTATTGCTATTTAAAGTGTATTTAAAGGAAAGTACAACATCAAAACACTTCAAAATAACCCAATATCATGCAGTATTTGCAGAGCTTTAAAACTCAAATAAAATAAAATGCAAATAATTTGTAAACAGATTGTGTTAATGTTTTGTCTAAATAACATAAAAAAATTTGTATTTGGTGGAATAACCCCAATTTGCAATTACAGCTTTTAATGTGTTTTGTCATTCTCTCCACCAGTTTTTCACATTGCTGTTGGGTAACTTTATACCACAATTTGTGCAAAAAAGCAAACAGAACAAATTTACTTGATGGTTTGTAACCATCCATTTTCCTCTTGATGACATCCCAGAAGTTTTCTGGAGTAAATTGCAGTGGTCTCTTATTCTTTTTGCAGAGCTGTATATAAATAATTAACCACCAATACTTATCAATTAAGAAAAAACTAATGCATTCTATTATTATTATTATTATTATTATTATTATTATTATTATCCAAAAGCAAACCATCAGCCACTGATTTATACATAAGAAGCATCAGATATTAGAATAATGAAATCTATACATTAATTGATGCTAGAAAATTGATGCTTTAGAAGGCATGGGATTAGTTTCCATTGTTATGCTGATGATACCCAATTATATATCTCAACAAAACCAGATGAAATACCCAAGTT
>JAOVVA010000010.1:10397410-10408521 GCA_028565275.1 Leiocassis micropogon
TACTAGTTAACAAACTATAATCATAATGAAGCTAACAAGATAAAGATACTAGTTAACAAACTATAATCATAATGAAGCTAACAAGATAAAGATACTAGTTAACAAACTATAATCATAATGAAGTATACAGAAAATCCTTACCAGTGATGGCCTTATCATGAGCCAAAGATATGAGCGGCACATTAGCTTTGCCCAGATAGAGCTGATTCTCAAAATCCAGATCGTCAAACACATACAGGGTCAAAGACTCTGCTTTTAAATATGCATCAAGGTCAGCATTCATGGACATGGGAAAAGTCATGTGATCATCAAACTGTGGTTCACTGGTGGAGGGAATGATTGGTGTGTCATGGTCGGGGAAGTCATAGAGTTTGTAAATGACATACGGACTGGGCTGGTTATGGGGTCTTCTGGATTTTAGCTTACTGCAACAGCGTATTGTGATGTGGAGCTCATTCAGGTTTCCATCCTTAAGCGAAGAGCTTGAGAGAGGGGGAGATAAAGCCTAGGAAAAAATATGACAATGAGGAACAACTACTGGTAGTGTGTTGATAAATATTTTATGTATTGCATTGCTAAAACTTATTAACCGCTTGAAATATGATACAGACAAAAGTGGGCAAGCTATTCAGCTACTGTGGGCACAAGAACAATGTAGGCTAGAGTATACAGTAGATGCACTGGATACTGGTGCTGAACCGACATCATTCTTCAAAAATGGTAGGGTCAGGCAGATCTGACGCCTATACTGGGAACAATGGCTGCAAGATGAAAACACGCAGTATTTATTTAGTAATACAGTGAGTACCAACAGTACCTGGTTCTGGTCTTTATTACTGAAGCCGAGATAGCCCAGAGCTTTGACTCTCTCCTTATACAGACGAATGGCTTGCTCCATGGGAACCCTCAGTCTCAGCCAGTAGTCCAGAGTGCCAAAAACTCGGCTCTCACCATTAACTCCTAGAAGACAACAACAATTATACCAGTGCATGCAAAAGCAAATTATGTGAGCAGTTGCATGACTGAGAAAAGTGCATGATTCTAAAACCCAAGATGGTATGCTGGACGTGAAAACACAAAGTGCGTGACAAATTCAAAATAAAGGACGCTAATAAATAAAATACTGTACATGTCACTGATTTTGTATCTTTAAGCAACACATGGCAGTCATTATTCTGCTTAAACTGGCATTGTATTATATGAGAAAACGATGCATGCATGTGCACAAACTACGGCAATATTTATATATTCACCTCTTTGATCTTTGTTAATCTGGAAGATTAAAACCTGTAACCACTAGAGGGTGAGGCAGAGCAAGAAAACTCCCTCCTGGCAGGTTTCAGTGTTAAATGTAAGTAGTTACAGACTTGGATATTTTGCTCCAACTAATTTAGAATTTGTATAGGATCGATGGCCACTTTATTAGTAATATGGTAAACCTGATGTATCTTTATTCTGAAGAGTCAAACAAATCTTCTTTGGCCAACTAACAAGTAAGGGTATTTTCTTAGACACTGTCCATGTAGGTTAACTTTATGCGATGTCCTTTTCACTGTCTGGGGCATTTTAGAAACTCCAATGATAGGTCCTATGTCATCTGTAGCACTCGCCCATCTGTTTCTCGCACCATCTGTTTGTGCCTTTATTATAGGTGGACAGCCACCACAACGCTGATTTATCTTTGTTAAGCTTCACAATCAGATATTTGATTTTATCTGGCAATGCGCAGCCATTAGGTAGACATGCAGATAGACAAAAACCACAGAGAAAATATTGAGTGTACATTGAAAAAAATCACAGGTGTATTCACTTTTGTTGCCATGGGATTTCTACTTTGTTGCCTGTATATTCAATATAGTCTATATAACCTTCAAAGTACATTAGAAGAAATACTCAATTTGTCAACTTTTAAGCAATTATTAAGAAGTGATACAATTTTGACATTTAACTCATATTGCAGAGTGATGCAGTTACTTCTTTTATGTACAAAGATTTAAAGTAAATCACAATACCACTCTAATAGTCACCTCCATCAAACAGAGTTTCTCTGAACTTACCTATGAGCTGCAGGGTGCCAAACACTTTCCCATCTCTTTCCAACAGTTGACTCAGCTGGATCTGTCCTGTAGCTATGGTGCGGAAAGTCAGGCACTCCGCCAGCTGTGCTTCAACAGTGAAAGAGCTACTGTGGATATAGTGCAGGAAGAGGTCGTCCACCTTCACAAGATACTGCGAGGTAAAATCATAATCTGGCTGCTGCCCTCGAACCACAGCCGTGGACTGGAGCTCAAAGTCATAAAAGGCATAAGTGCAGAAAGTAGAGGGTTCTTTGTCACCCAGACTACCTAGCGCCTCACTACTGAATCGTGCAGTGCCAAGGTGGATCTCCAGAAGGTTCTCTCCTCGAGCCAGGTGTACCGTTTCATCAAACTCATCGGCCACATCATCAGCTGTAACGTCGGGTCGGAAGACGTGGGTCTTGGTACCATAGGCAATGTCCTTCAATTGGGCTATGAAAACAAATTTATATTTTAGGATCTATTGTAGGTTTCAGCTTAAGCAATATAAAGTATTTTAAACCTAATCAAACCTTCAAGTTTCTTTATCTTTGCAGCTCTCATGTCCAGGAGCTGGGCCAGTTTCTCCTGTTTAAGTTCATTGTCCAGCTTCAAATCGTTCATCCTTCGTGTAACTGCTTCAACTTCAGCCTGAGGATTTTTGACAAAAGCTATAAGGTCAGAAAGAACTTAGGGGTAATCAATGAACATCTTAGGAAGAAAATGCCTCTTTTATTTTAACGGTGAAAAAATATAGCTCTAGCTTTTCCTGTTGTTATACCTGGTAGTCTTTATTGATCTTGTGCTGGATGATGAGCATGTTTCTTGTCTTCTCCAGCTCTTGGACAGTTTCAGCATAAGTGGCCTGAAGTTCTTTCAGTGCACCTTCTGCATCTATTTGAACCTCCTCTTCTACTTTTTCGAGGAAACCCAACTCTCTGTTCTTCTGTGTTTTACGTACCTGCAAGATAATTTTTATGAATACAACTTCATAAAAAATATGATTTTTGTTATCCTACTTAATGAATCTCCTACTGTTAGATATAGTACAAATACATTAGACAAATCTAAATATGGTCAGTACATTGCCCAGTCAAAAAAAAAAGTTACCACCTGAATTTAACTAAACAAATAGTTAAGAGCCTTCCATTGAATAAATACTGCAGTGATTGGGCCTCCGAATGGCGCAGTGGTAAAGTGCTCGCCCTATCATCCGGAGATCGCTGGTTCGGTTCCCGAGTAACCTCAAACACGGAGGCCTCGAGAGAGCTAAATTGGCCGAGCTCTTTCAGCGGGGAGGGATGAGAGGTATTAGAGCTCCCACATTAATCACGGCTCTTCGTCATTCGGGGCGTCTGTGAGCTCGCGCATGCGGAGGGAGCGGATAGCGCTGTCCTCCGAGTGTGTAACGCTGCCCCCAACGGTGCGTGAGCAAGCAGTTCGAAAAGAAGAAGTCGGTTGGCCCACGGCCCTCCTGGCTGAATGGTAGTAAGTAGCCTTAGTGTGGGAGCCCCCCCTAGTGACGGGAGGGAATTGGACACGACTAAATTGGGGAGAAAATCGGGGAAAAAGAATTTGAATTTTATATATATTATATATATAATTTTTTTTTTATTCAAATCTTTTTCCCCGATTTTCTCCCCAATTTAGTTTTTATATATATATACTGCAGTTTTTATATATAAAACTGCAGTGATTAATATGGTTAAGCTGGCAACAAGTTATTTAACCCTAACTGATGCAGTAAGAGGCTTCTCATTTCTTAAGCAACCATGTCAAAATACTTATCCTGTGGTTGTGGCAAACATGCAACTCTGTTTCAGAAGGGTCAAATTACTGGCCTGCATCAAGCAAATAAAAAAATATAAAAAAAATAAGGAGATTGCTGAAACGGTTAAGCACTGTCCAATGTATTATTTAAACCTGAAAGAATAGTACTGAATCAGCATCTTCGAGAAAAGAAATTTGAATGATCATTTTTGGATATCACCAAGACATTTGGTGTAATCAAATTGTACAAAAAAAAACAAAAAAAAAAAACAGTAGAGGTTCAACAAGGTTATAAATATATTGGACAGTTTCAGCATAAGTGGCCTGAAGTTCTTTCAGTGCACCTTCTGCATCTATTTGAACCTCCTCTTCTACTTTTTCGAGGAAACCCAACTCTCTGTTCTTCTGTGTTTTACGTACCTGCAAGATAATTTTTATGAATACAACTTCATAAAAAATATGATTTTTGTTATCCTACTTAATGAATCTCCTACTGTTAGATATAGTACAAATACATTAGACAAATCTAAATATGGTCAGTACATTGCCCAGTCAAAAAAAAAAGTTACCACCTGAATTTAACTAAACAAATAGTTAAGAGCCTTCCATTGAATAAATACTGCAGTGATTGGGCCTCCGAATGGCGCAGTGGTAAAGTGCTCGCCCTATCATCCGGAGATCGCTGGTTCGGTTCCCGAGTAACCTCAAACACGGAGGCCTCGAGAGAGCTAAATTGGCCGAGCTCTTTCAGCGGGGAGGGATGAGAGGTATTAGAGCTCCCACATTAATCACGGCTCTTCGTCATTCGGGGCGTCTGTGAGCTCGCGCATGCGGAGGGAGCGGATAGCGCTGTCCTCCGAGTGTGTAACGCTGCCCCCAACGGTGCGTGAGCAAGCAGTTCGAAAAGAAGAAGTCGGTTGGCCCACGGCCCTCCTGGCTGAATGGTAGTAAGTAGCCTTAGTGTGGGAGCCCCCCCTAGTGACGGGAGGGAATTGGACACGACTAAATTGGGGAGAAAATCGGGGAAAAAGAATTTGAATTTTATATATATTATATATATAATTTTTTTTTTATTCAAATCTTTTTCCCCGATTTTCTCCCCAATTTAGTTTTTATATATATATACTGCAGTTTTTATATATAAAACTGCAGTGATTAATATGGTTAAGCTGGCAACAAGTTATTTAACCCTAACTGATGCAGTAAGAGGCTTCTCATTTCTTAAGCAACCATGTCAAAATACTTATCCTGTGGTTGTGGCAAACATGCAACTCTGTTTCAGAAGGGTCAAATTACTGGCCTGCATCAAGCAAATAAAAAAATATAAAAAAAATAAGGAGATTGCTGAAACGGTTAAGCACTGTCCAATGTATTATTTAAACCTGAAAGAATAGTACTGAATCAGCATCTTCGAGAAAAGAAATTTGAATGATCATTTTTGGATATCACCAAGACATTTGGTGTAATCAAATTGTACAAAAAAAAACAAAAAAAAAAAACAGTAGAGGTTCAACAAGGTTATCTGCCCGGAAAATGAGGTCAGCTGACTACCTGAGTATACCAATAATACATATTTAAGACAAGAGAAAATTTGAGAAACAAATGTGACTCTTGACAAAAATAAACGTTGTGACATGTGACATGCATGAGCTTATCGAAATGACGCCAAAGGGAATGTATGTACACCACAATCAAAGAAAAAGGGGTGGGGTGAGGTTGGGAGGGTCCAATAAAATATTAGTGTGTGTGACTTCTTTGGACTGGGCAGTATATTTAAATAGAAGCTGCTAATCTAGCAAAGTAAATGTATTTAACTAATATTAACCTGTAAGGTCTTAGGCTTTTAGGCTTTGACATTTAAATAAATAAATTAATAAAAAATAAATTTCACTCAGTAAACTATTTACCCTGGGGTGGTACATCTGGAAACTATCCAGGGAACAAGGGGTGTGAAGCATGGGACACTCGCTGAATGGGACACCAATACATCCCACTGCACCATTCACACATTCAAAAACTCATTTATACCTAGGCGCGATTTAGATTAGCCAATCTACCTGTTGCTATTTTTGTGAGGTGGAAAAACCCAATGGAATCCGACAGAAACACACAGGAATACATATTAATACATGGTAGTAAGGATGCTAGTTTGTCTCTAATTGGTTATATTCTAAAAAGGTCCACATCAGCTAGCCATATACTAAATCAAATTCAAATAGTTTATTTTTCTTCATTGCTATGCCCCATTTTCATATTGACAGGTTATAATTCTCATGTTATCAGACCTACTGCCTGACTCAAATCCCTTTCCTCCTCCTACCGTTATTATCATTATAAATGTAAGTGGGTGAACACCTGACCATCACACCATTATCCTGGTCTTTTTTAAACCACTGCCACAAAGTTGTAAGCACATAATTGTATAGAATGTCTTTGTACACTGTAGTATTAAGATTTCCCTTCACTGAAACTAAGAGGCTCAAACATGTTACAGCATGACAATGCCCATGTGAACAAGGCAAGGTCCAGGAAGATATGATTAGCCAAGGCTGGTGTGGAACAACTCGAGTGGCTTGAACATAACCCTGACCTTAAGAGCACTGAACACTTTTGGGATGAACTGGAATGTAGACCGCATGCCAGGCCTCCTTTCTCCACATCCACCCTGACTTCATTAATACTCTTGTGGCTGAATGGAAACAAACCCCCCACAGCAATGGTCCAAAATCTAACAGAAAGCCTTCCCAAAAGAGTGGACGGTGTTATAACAGAAACGTGTGAACTAAAGCTGGAATCAGATGTTCAAAGAAGCATATATGACTATGATGGTCAGGATAGTGTGTGATTGTATTGCACTACTTACCTTTATGAGCATCAGCGCTTCACTGAGTTCAGCAGCATCTACTTCACTCTCCTGTAAAATATTATTCGAAAAAGGCCATCAGTGCATGCTCAAATGCACACTATCCATATTTCAAACATACCTTTGTAAAAAACTTCATGCGGTCTTTTATTTCATCCAACTGCTGTTTCTGTTCCAGATAGCTGCGTTGAAGTGCTTTATTCTCGTTTATCAGCTTCTCGTTTAAATCTTTAAAGTGAAGAAACAGGAGTGCGTTTTATTTATTATTGGACTCTCAAACAGAAACTTACGAGAAAAGCAAAAATAATAAAAACACAGTCTGGAATACCTCTCTCTGCCTTAATCTTGTCCAGAATTTGGTTTTTATCAGTGAGGTCAGATTTCAGTGCCATCTCCAACTGAGCGATCTGCAGTTTGAGCTGCTGCTCTCTCGCCTTCCACTTCTGTTCCTGACTAACATCAAAAGCGCTGAAACAATGAAAATAAGCTTTTATACCAGACTCTTCACATTTTTGTTTACTTCTGATATATTTGTGTTACAAATTGTTTACTCACCTGTTCACTAACTTGTCACAGTTCTCTTTAAGCAAGTCTCTCTCCTTCTCCAAATCCCGAATTTGCTCAAGCAACTGAGGAAAAGAAAAAGAAAGGGGAAAAAAAAAAAAAAAAACACAAAGTCAACTTATGGCAGTTTCAAATATATTATATATTATGAAGTTAAGCTGACGGCAGCTTTTCTGTGAGCAGTACCTCATTCGTCCTCCTCTCCTGCAATGCTTTACTTTGTAACTGCTTCTCCAGACCCAGACTCCTCAGCCTCTCTTCTTTTAGCTGCCCCGCAATTTCATCCACTTTAGCCATCGCTGTGTCATGGCTCACCTTCAGGGTCTTCTGGCTCTGCACAAATTTATAAGTTAATATGCATACAGATAAATTTTATTTTAAGCAGAATATTATTATAATAATTTATTTGTCATCTAAATACAGTATGTTGAGAATTTATATTAAAACATCTGCTCTTGTGCCTATTATGCATTCATTTCATTTGGCTACATTAGTTCATTATCGGTAAATATATTATCCTGGTGAGGGTCAAAGTGTCTGGATCATCTGTCTGCAAACCTATACACCATGCATGCGACTCATGAGCACACTCAATTACACCTACAAGCCAATACACAAACTGACATACTTTTGGGAAGTGGGAACACTTCCATTGGACACAAGGAAAACTTAAAGTGAGCAATAACAATAAACTGAGCTTAAGATGAAACCTGGGACTCTTTTGCACCAACAAACTGTCCTTAAAGCTGAAATGTTTAACTAAGGAAGACAGTCTTTCCACCACGCCAGCAAAAACACTCATTTTCTATTCTCAGCTTATTTGGTGTAGTGTTTCAGGGGGCTGGAAGCATGGGCCAGGAAGCTCAGGGCACAAGACAGGGGACACTCTGGATAGTGTATCAATTCATTGCAAGGCATAGACATGCACATGTACATACAAACTAAATATAATTTACAAATAAAACAAGTAAGCCTACAAGGTATGGCTTTGGACTGTTGGGGGTGCACTCACTTATTTAGTGCTTATTACTAGCGAAGATGGTGGCTATAAAGCCTCTTTATCCAATGCCACAAATCAGGAAGTAACAGCCTTGCTAATACGTACTGTAAATGTACAGTTCACTGTTTTATGCAGGTAAATTTGCCTTGTTAGATTTTTACTAATAAAGGACAAACGCACCAGTATCCGTGATTTTTTCCTCAGTTAGTAGCTTAAAAATGATTCTGAGTAACACTTTCCTGCTTACAGGTTAGATCAAACATAAGTCCCAAAATGATCAAAGGTAGTGTTGTACCAGAAGTCTGCCAGTCATGTGGATGATTATAATATAGTACCGCTTATCTTATCTCTGGTTTAGTTAAGGTTTAACACCTTCGCTTGTTTGCTCTGGTATCTCCCAACATGAGAAAGATAAATCATGACTGAGGTTATCCTGCGTGGGTTGGTCATCACCCTACTAATTGTTCATTACATTCCTTGCATTTATGAATTTATGCATATAGTTTTTAGATCACATACATTTTGACAATGAAGTGCAGCTACAGCTGGAAAACAAGGTGTTGATGCACTGAAGCTGAAGATACATTTCAAGACTAGGACTACAACTAAACGATTTTGGTGATTGAATAATCTATAGAATATTAAAATGATTAACAGATTAATCAGAATGCAAATGGCACAATTACTCAATAGCTCTTATTTAATTTATCTTTTGAATTTAGCTTGATATTGTTTTGTAAATGTGGAAAATAACAATTGAGATAATAAAGATGAAAACATCATTAAAAAAATATTTTAATGAACTTTCATGATGATGCAAAATCTAAATCCAAGGATAAGCAAAGTAGAGGTAATAAAATAGAACTGTTTATTAAAGCTTAAAGACAGAAGATGGGAATTAAGTTGAATTCCCCGATTTATTAAGTTGAAATCTTAAGAAGAAAACAGATTAAGCCTGTGGTAAGGACACGTGGTCAAGCGAAGTGAAGCGTGAAGGGTTTAAGAGTAAGACATGTTGGAAAAGGACACACCTGCGTACAATATGGCTAAATTGTAAATGTTGTGAGTTGAAAAAAGTGGAGAGCACAACAGCGTATGAGAAAGAGGGAGAGAGAATGAGAGAGACAGAGAGAGAGAGCAAGAGAGAAAGAGAAAAAGAGAGAGAGAGAAAGAGAGAGAGAGAAAGAGAATGTGAATAGAGAGCTTAAAAGCCGGCAAAATTCCATGCGCATTTTATTACATTAAGGATAATCGGAAATAAAAATCCAACTCTCAGCAACACACAGTCAATAATTATCCACATTCTCTTCTGATTTTTTCTTGATTTTTGCCCTTCAGGTGGGAGATTTTTGCTCGTAAAGGTGTTTGCCATCGCCCTATTACCCACTTCAATCCAGTGAGCCAAACACCTAAATGTCAGTGTTTACAGTTCTCTTGAGAATCAAGAGCAATGGTGTCATCAATTAACTGACAAATAAATTAACTGGCAAGTAATTTGATTGTCAATTTTAGTTAACAGTGTTGATGAATCATTGCACCCCTACTCAAGATGATACAGGAGGGGGTGTGTATTAATCCTACTGAACAGTGACATGCGTTCAGTTTTTATGTTTGTTTTAAGTAAAAACATGAAACACTATTATGTATTACATTTTTACGAAAAAAACAATCATAAGACTAACTCAATTTAACTGCCCATCACTTACACCCTAATGTCTAGGGTTAGGGTTCGGCTTACCTCTTGTAGTTGAAGGAATCTTCCCTCCAGCACAGTAAAACAATTTCCTTTATCAGCCAGTTGTTTCTGCAGCTTTATCAACTCCACACTGTCCTTAATGTTTGATCTGAAAATATATTCAGATTCACATTCACTGCACAATATTGCACAGCTGTACATTACTATATCACTATATATGACATAACCCTACTACCAAATGTATCTTCTGTTTGTATAAACATATTGTACACACCCTGACAAAAAAGTCTTGCCACCTATCCAAGTTGTAGAAACAACAAATAATAGCTTAACTTCTAGTTGATCATTTGGAATCAGAAGTGGCTTATATGAAAGGCAATGGCCTCTAGATCACGCTTATTTTACCAAAATAAAATCCTATCATGTTGTGATTTTTAAGTAGAACAGAAAGGTCAGACTGTGCTTAGACAATTGTCTTGTCACTTGACAGAAATAATGTACAGTACAGAACATAAAGTCATGGTGCAGTGGAAAAAGAATTAATATTGTGCATGACTCCCATGAGCCTGGAGGACTGCATCCATACATCTCGGCAATTACTCAAATAACTTATTAATACAGTCATTTGGAATGGTAAAGAAAGCATTCTTGCAGGACTCCCACAGTTCATCAAGATTCTTTGATTTCAACTTCAATGCCTCCTTCTTCATCTTACCCCAGACATGCTTAATAATGTTCATGTCTTTGACTGGGCTGGGCAATACTGGAGCACCTTGATCTTCTTTGCTTTCAAGAACTTTGATGTGGAGGCTGAAGTATGAGAAGGAGTGCCATTCTGCTGAAGAATTTGCCCTCTCCTTTGGTTTGGAATGTAATGGGCAGCAAGAATGTCTTGATACTAGAGATGCTCCGATCAGCATTTTTGGGGGCGATCACCGATTACCAATCATCAAGATCATGATCTGCCGATTGTCGATCACTGCCGATCACAGAATGGCAGGGGAATGGGAATTTTTTATCTATAATCTAGCAGAGTTTGCACCATTTGTAGAAATGAAACTAACTCTAAATTAACTATATTGAAGAAAAAAAAACTGTAGAAATAGGCTACAGTCAAGATCTTGAAGAACCACCAAGTGTTTATTTTAGAAAATGAGAACT
>JAOVVA010000010.1:10416137-10434112 GCA_028565275.1 Leiocassis micropogon
ATATATACTTTAGCGATTTTTTCCCCCTCCAATTAGTTAATTAAAGTATAATTTGTAATGAATTTTATCAATATGGCACCCACATTCTATATATATTTTATATAAATAATGCACAGGGTATTAAGATGCATGATTATTTACTGGTTAAATTATTGCTTAACCCCAAAGTCCCAGGAACCATCTGTTGGTCCATACTAAACATTTATTTCCCTTTCATTGTAAGTTTTTTTCATAGTTACCTAGTAATTAAATGTTATTGATGAATAATAATAATTATTATTACTTAGTATTTTAATAATCCCAAAAAAAGTAGGAAACTGTGGTCAGTGCACAGGGTCAGCCAGGATACAGAACAGAACCCCTGGAGCAGATAGGGTTAAAGGCCTTGTTCAAGGTCTCTACAGTGGCAGCTTGGCGGTGCTGGGGCTCAAATCCTCAACCCAGTAACTTACAGCATTAACCGTTTGCGCCACCCCTGCCTAAATGTATTTATTTATACCTGTTCTCTCACTGCATTTTACAACACCAGACTGAAACTTCTGGTATTATTTACCATTGCCTCCCAATCTCTCTCTCTCTCTCTCTCTCTCTCTCTCTCTCTTTCTCTCTCTCTCAGGGTAGTGACCTGCACTGGTTGGCGTGTGCCCTGTACGTGGCCTGCAGGACATCCGTGCCCACCGTTGGTAAAGGCACAGCCGAAGGCAACTATGTTTCTCTCACACGAATTCTCCGCTCTTCAGGACAGAGGTGTGTAAGCCATTTAGATCTGACACTGTAGTTTGTGTTTTACTGGCCATATACAGTAGGCTAGGTATTTGGGAAAACTACTATATCTAGCTTTATTTAAGATATATAAGACAGGGTTTTATTTGCAGTATTTAGTTTGAAAATAACTTTTCAATTGTGCGGTCACATTCAACACTAAATAATAATACAAATAATAATAATACTAATAATCAACAATGTTAAAAAAACTTTCATAATAGCATATTCTCATTTCTTTTATTATAAAACAATTTACGGTATAACAATTATAACCATAATATATTTTTTTGTATTCTTTCAGGGTCAGAATAATTACACATTGTGAATGCAATTGTGACCAAATTTAATTATTACACAACTGAAATCATCAATATTTGAAACCCTGTCATTTCACAGGTTGTGTATACGGTACATTACCTACACTTTAAAATTATACCAGTCATGCACTCTGTAAACAAATAATTGATCACCTTTTCCCATCTTTAAAAATGATTTTAGAAGAAGTTAAAACTATAGCCTGTCAGGGTTTAAACTCGAATTACTTTAGCAGCAAATACAGATTTGTTGACTGTAAGAGTTTATAAATTGTCTATCATTTTCTACTTTTTATTATCTATATGATAATAAACAGTCTGCATTTGCCAGTTCAAAAAATACAATACCCATTGTTATCATGCTATTGCAACTGGCTTTAGTCTGACAGGAGAGACAAGCATGAAATGATGGGAAGGTTTTGAAATTATGTTTTTTCAGTATTATTTTAATTTGTATATTAGTGCATCAGTTGTTATTTGAATAATTTTCATCTGCTCTCCTCCCAGTTTGATAGAGTTTTTTAGCAAAATGAAGAAATGGCAGGACATGGCCAACCTGTCGAAGGAATTTCGGCAGAGCACAGAAAAGCTGGAGAGGAACTTTACTGTGACAGCTGTCATTTTTAAGAAATATGTCCCCATATTCAAGGACATATTTAAACCACCATCTGAAGAACCGCCTAGAACACACAGAAGCAGGAAACAAAAGTAAGTTATTAGTGAAAACATTGGTTTTATTGTACCCAGCTACTGTACACACAGTGTATAAAGATCTAAGGTGTAATTTTTATTGCCATTACCCTTAAAATCCCAAAGGTTGGTTCTGTAATAGCTAATAATTAATTTTACTAAGACAGTTTTTTATTATGTGAAGGTGAGTTTATAGAGGCCTGCTTCTGTTATAAACTGTCTTGCAATGATTCTGCAGCATGTGTTTTAAATGAAGTTTTCCATTTAGTCTATAAGCCAAGCCACAAATCTCTTATAAACATATATTTGTGTTGTCTTATAAACAGCTTAAGCTAATTGTTGTTTCCTGTGTCCTCAGACGACATCCCTGCACAGTAGCTGAGCTTTTCCAATTCTGCTGGGTCCTGTTTGTGCATGCTAAAGGTAAGGAACAGGGCTCTGCTTATACAGGCATTTTAGGTCATTTTCACGCACGCAGTCTTGCATGCCACCCAAGCACTTCTCTCGGGAGAATCTAAAGTTTAAGGGTTTAAACCTGATCCAGCGCCTTATAATACCTGGGCAGATGGTGGAGACATCTTAGTGTGTTTTAGACTGGATAAGCACATGCAGATCTCATGGTTTAGGGTTAGTACTGTAGTAAGGAGTTAGGGTTAGGATTATAGGAGGAGTTGAACCAGGGCCAGCTCCACCCCCTGGACATTTGGTTCTGCAGCAAAAATCTTGTTTGTGTTGAGAGTAAATTTGGTGAAGTGTGTGTGTGTGTTGTTGTTGTTGTTTTTTCTTTGTGGTGCAAGCATTTGCATAAAAAGCATTGGCTGAAAACATCTTGAAGCATTTTTGCACAATTAAATGGCATTTATCCAAAAAGACCCGGTTTTGCTGCCTAAATGTTGTTACCTAAGGAAATGAATTACAAAATGCAATCAAATGATGAGACTTGTGTTTAAAATTTTAAAAACCTGCATGCTAAAAAGTGACGTTTGGAATTGTGCATTCAGTCCATGGGTCGGATTGAAGTCTTCAATGTGTAAGGAAACCTGTGATTATGAGATCCTCCCACCAAATAGTCCTAGGGGCAGATTCAACTATCCTGTGTTATAAATGCTGTGTTAAAAAAAAAAAAGATAATAATATACAGTATAAGATTCATGCCAGAGGCTTCTCATTTAACATTCAGACTTGTGTAATGTTTGGAGGTTTGTGTATGTACGCTGGCACAAGAAGCCCATATAAAGCCAGAGACTCTAAGCAGAATGAAAAGCTAGATTTAAAGTGCAAGAGTGTTTGTCCCAGGTGTGAAGAGCGAAAGCCATAGTTGTGATGAAGGAGAAGATAAAGGAAAATGGTGTGAGCTTGAGGAAACATGCTAAGAGAAAAAGCCAATGTTTATTGAATATGTTCCTAGGTAGAGGCTTTCAAAGAGTGAAGGGTCATTAGCCATGGAGTAGGTAGCACATAGTCCTATTGGCTGACATGCAAAAGACCTTAGTCATGTGACCACCAATCATTATTAGGGCTTGTGGCGGCTTGTCTGCATCAGCTAGAAACCGCAGGGGATTTACACACGCACACACACACACACACACACACACACTCGTCCAGACCCAGTGTATTAATTTTGTGTGACCTCCTTCGAAACAGATCACTTTGCGAAGCGTTTGCACAACAACTGGGTAACATGAGCTTAGGAGAATTGTGCAAGAGCTTGAGAGATGTGTCTTAGTCTGTATCTATATTTATTGTTTCATATCATTGCAGAGTGTCTTCATAAGGCATATATGGACTGATGTTCTAGCATGCACTCATGCATTCACAATTTAAACCTTCGAATCCTTAAACTCTTGTGACTCAGTACTCAGTTCATCTTATTACATTAATACTAGAAGCTTTATAGCCTTATAGATAGATAGATAGATAGATAGATAGATAGATAGATAGATAGATAGATAGATAGATAGATAGATAGATAGATAGTGAACATGCAGTCTGGTTTTTAGGGGTTATGCATTGCTGTGTTGAGATATAAAACTGTACTTCATATTATGCAGAAAATATAGCACATAACATTCGAGAACAATAGATTTCGACAGCTGCACAGAGAACAGCAGGGGAAGAAAGTAAGCGTCCTAACCGAGACAATTATTTTTCGGGCATGTTCAGTATGCACTGCTTATCATAGCAACCAGTGTAGATGACAAGTCTGGACTTGTCTGCATTAAAGTGTCCAATGGTCTCTGCAGGACCTGTGGGATGGACTGCATTTCCTGCCTATTTTCCTCTATCTGAGTTTAGTTTAAATCCCCCTCACTCTGTTGAAGAAAACATTCTTGTTGAGGCTTCACGGTGGAGATGTTAGCTTTATTTGTAGACTGCACTGACAATCTTGTAAGTACATGTTTCAGAATGTACAATAATGTCTGTTCAATGGCTGAATGTCAATGCCATGTTAATACGAATTTAGCTTTGTTTCTGGAGGTTTTATGTGACGTCTTAGTCATTACTAGTATAATTAATGTGACTTTTTTACTGTAATGTTGAGTTATCAGTTGCATGCTTAAGTTTTTAGATTATATTATTGATATTATAATGTCTCGACGTCTTTATTAGTGATAGAGACTCTGGAGTGGTCCAGCTGGTGGTGTCATGGCGTAAATATTTATTATTATTTATTGTCAAGACCATGGGGATTGTTGTCTGAGCCAGTGTGTGCAGGTTCCTTCGGAAGTCAATTAAACAGGAAGAAATAAATCTACACCACAGCACCGAGCAAAACAGCCTCTTTTCCTGTTATGCAGGGATCCTGTCAAGCTGATATACAGTGCATCTGTGTGTGATATTGCTTTTTTAAAGTGTGTTTCAGCTCAGGGTGTCAGGGTGATTTGTGAGTAAAAGCAGCAGAGCTGAATGGTGGTTGGTTGCATTGTACTATGCTATTCATAACCTCACCTAGGTCAAATATTATACTCGCAGATACTTTTACATTTTAACCCTTTTATTTCCTAACCAATTTGACTTAAATAATTCTTAAGAATCACCTCTATTCTGTCTCTGTCCTGTGCCTCCCTGTAGGAAACTTCCCTATGATCAGTGATGACCTTGTGAACTCCTATCACCTGTTACTATGTGCACTTGACCTAGTTTTCTCCAACTCTCTGCTGTGCTCCAGCCGCAAAGATCTCCTCAACCCATCTTTCAAAGGTACATCACACACCACACACCCTATCAGATAGAGACACGGCATGAAATTACATCTGCCATATCAGCTTTATACCTCGCAACTGCATCTCACGCTACCTGTGTGTGTGTGTGTGCATGTGTGTGTGTGTTTGTGTGTGTATACAGGCCTTTCAGAAGACTTTAACAGTAAGGATTATAAACCAGGTGCTGGCCCACTCTGCTTCATAGAGCAGTTGTGTGAGCTGCATCATGGTGTGGTACTCGATGCTAAAGGGGTGAAGGAACACTTCTGGAAGCCCTTCATCAAGAAACTATTCGAACGCAAGGTGAGAAATTAAGATCATGCAAAAAGAACACATTTGATACAATTACAGTATATGTTGATATGGGGATCTAATATTGCTCCTATATGTATTTAACACTGTACTATACATAATTAATAATGCCAGCACAATACATTATCATCTCAATGTATGTTTGAAAAACTAAAACTAAAGCTGGGTAACTACCCTTTAAAACAACCAACTATAATTTATAACATCCATATTCTGTATGCAAATAAATAAAGAAAAATACAGGTAAATTATGGTTATTATTTGTCATTTTTAATTTGTATCTTTGAAAATTCTTTTTTCAATTTCTCACTTGTCATCTTAAATTATGACAAATTGTATTTATCTGCTCTGGGAGAACTGTGGAAAAGTCTTGAGCCACCTCATTTCTTCATCTACAGTATCTATCTGTATATAAAACCCAAATTCTGTTTGAACAGGTAGTTCTGTCACAGGTGTTCCTCACTGAATGTCGCAAATGACAGCATCATCATCATCAACATTCTATGGCAATTGGAGGGAACCTGTTTAACTGGGTTCCATCCGTTTCCTATGAAAAAAAGTTAATGATAGCACTGCCTTCTGTTACATTCAGTATCGCGTGTCACAGGCGTTTCCCACCTTAACACATGGGCAGCATCATTATCAACTTTTATGCCATACTGTGAGGTAATAGTATATCTTCATTTGATTACAAGATCATCATTAGGTGGATCTACACAGGCGGAGCCACGAATATTTTACTGTGACAGGCTGCAAAGTGCCTGAAGACACAATATAAAAATTGGTGTTTATGTAACAATACTGTCAGCAGCAACCTCATTTTCCGTCTCATCTGTTCCAACTACTCAGCATTCAGCATCACCATTATACAGTACTAATCATCAGCCTGATCATATGTCATCATCTGCACCTGTTTCTCACTGTTTCATGTCTTAAGTTAGATGTTTTTTATGCTTGAATGATTCTTAGCACCATGTGGCTTAACAAACAAAAACAGTCCTCTGAAACTGGTCAGGTACAGGGACTGGATAAAAAATGAGAGCCAAAAACCGGACAAAAATTCAAAGTCTGTCTCTTTGGACGTAAAATATGAAGAAATTAGATCAGACTTGTGCATTATACTAGAAATCCATTATTGCAGGTTATAAACTAAATGTGATGCTTATAATTGTGGTATTAAGCAATTTGTAGGTACCCCAACATTATAACACTTTCTCAAAACTACCTAGTTTAATACATCTCCGATACACTGTTCTATATCTACATCTGATACAATACACCATGATATGCCAATACACCATTTAGTGTTAGCCTCTCTAAAAATAATTAGATACTGTGCTGAAACATTATTTATTGAATATTATTTATTGAATATATTATTGTCATATTGAATATTACACTGCTGCATATGTTTATTTATGTATTTATATTATATATGCTGCTCATTTTTTATTTCATGTTTCTTACGTACTAAAATAGATTTTAAAGGGAAAAGAAGAGACACTGACTGGGTTCCTGGATCCTGTTCATTTTGGAGATTGTCTGTAAGTGTTGAAGTTAAAAAAAAACAAAAAAATCTGAAAATTATAACCATGCTTAACTGCTGCTATAGGTTTTATGCTAGGGGCTTAGCACAATATCACTATCTAAATCTGTATCCAAATCTGCTTAAAGCTCCAAATGTGTGTATCTGAATTATGACTTAAACTTAAACTTTCTTTCATCTTTTTTTATTTTTATTTCCATCCTAATACTTTAAAGATGTTTGCGTACACCCTTCCTGTACGAGCACGAAACATGATCTCTACCTGTGTGTGTCTGTGTTTGTGTGTATCGCAGTTCATCTTTGAACCGGGCATATGAGGAGCATGTTTTGTCATCAGGCGCTCTAGATGAGAGGATATTTCTGGGTCAAGGTGCGCGAGAGGACATTGGTACACCAGGACCATATCTATGTGAGGGGACAGAGAACCAGGACAGACCTGCCAGCATTCTGCACAAATCTCTCCCTGTGAGAAAACTGTTTTTAAATTACACAAATACGCACACATGCCTATGTACACAAACACCGTTCTTTTTAGAGATAGCAGTAGATCCTGTTTCATTTGGATTAAACCATGCTTGAAAGTCCTTAACCATTCACTGTTTTCTAGAAGACATTTTAACTGCTGCTTTGACACTGTGATTACATTAGCCTTTAAAAGTCACCAACAGGAACAGATTTCATGTCAATTTAAAATATTATCAGTTTATTTGAACAATACAGCACATGAGGGAGTGCTGTTGTGCTGGTTATCAGCACAGCTGGGATGTAGTTGTAGGCACGAGAGCATAGCCCAAGTAATAAACCATGGAGAATAAACAATGGAGGTGGTGAACAGTCCTGTAAATGACCATAAATTTCCACGTATTCCACTTTAGAATATCAGCTCTGTTATCATCCGGGTTCTGAAATAGTATTAAATGGAAAGCTAGTGCACTATGTAGGGTGTCACACTCAACAAATAGTGCCCTTGTTTAGGAGTTACAGAGGATTCAGGCTTATGTTAGAAGCCAGTTAGTTTTTTAGCTCACCTTACATGTAAATAAAACAACACTGAGTCAATTCAGAACGACCTAAAAGCACTTATTAAATAGACAAAGTGTGGTTTAAGATAGCATAATGTTATCAAATCTTTTCTTGCTAAAAGTGCTTCTGTGGCTGGTTTTAAATATGAGTTTTGACATGTTGCTCTCTCCTCAGTGTGTCTCACACTCAGCTCTTTCTCCCATGCTGCAACCGACAGTTAGTGTAATTAACGATTGAACACCCTTGATGTAGATCATACATATTGTGTCCATTATCATCACTCACAGAAAACCTCTCGTCCAATCACATTGCTCGGTTGTTGCATAATTATATACAATACAATGGAAATAAAAAGGTTTGTTACTACTGTATGTACTCAGATTACAATATTAGCGGCACATAATTTGCTCAATATACAGAGAAGAAGTACTAAAATAAGAGAGAAAAATACTAAAATAAAACTGTTAAATTAATATCGGAAATATTTAAAATAAATGTAAACCGACATAAACTGACAAAGTAGACATCAGTCTGGTGGCAGATGTATTGTGTATGTTCTTTAAAGGATAAAACTATGTACGTTCATAAATGACTCCTTCACAGGCATCAGCTCTGAAAGTGTCCACTCCACTGACAGGGAGGACGTACTTACAGGAGAGTACTTTTGGCACTCCGGTGTCCACAGCGATGGAGGGCATTGCACGTCTGCACAGTCTCCTGGCAGGGCTCAAACACAGACCGAGCCTAAGACTGAAAGACATGCTGAAGTAATAAACACAACATAACACACACACACACACACACACACACACACACACACACACACTCATATATACCCTTTCTATTGCACATAATTAACTTAGATTCTGTTTATGGATATCTAGTGTTAATCACTTAACAGGACATGAGAGTTTGAGTAGTATACATGAATTGTAATTTAGGTCTGCCAGATAGTTCTGTTTATAAATAATACAGCCATGATAGCATTAAAAGAGTTCTCTTGATATGCCAAAAATTTGATTTGCTGTTTATAATTTTAGACTTGGATTTTAATGAACATTCTTGTATAAGGCACATGTCTTGTCAAAGCACTGTGATTTAGAGTACATTTTTTAATTATAAAAACCCAAGGGCCTGTGCAAGGAATCCCAGTGAAGCCATTGCATCCAGACTAAGGGAGATGTCCGAGACATTCCTCCAGAGCTATGAAGCAAAGGGAGAGGAAAACAGAGGTCTGGAAAGAGGTTTGAAACTCCACCATGTTACCTTTCAGCATTTCACATTTAATATTAATTTTGGTGCACTTATCTATCAGATTCAAATGTGTAAAATTCAGTTCTGTTTATATATTTGTAAATTTTCAGATATTGCAGTGAAATACTTTTGCCTAGCCGAGGCACTGTATTATAAGATACTGGAGGGCATTATTGACCAGGAGAAGAGGAGACTTGGTGACAGTGATCTCTCTGTAAGATTTCACTTATTTATATATATTTGTTTTGTTTGGAATGATTTACAATGGTGGGTTCTTTCCGAGTTTAGGGTACTTTCATTTCTTCCTGTAAATGTCTTTAGTGTGTGAATGAGCGTGTGAGTACAGTATGTGTATGACCTGCAATGGACTGACACCCCATCCAGGGTGTACCCTGCCTTGTGCCATAAGTCTGCTAAGATAGGCTCCAGACTCCCCCTGTACAGGACAAAGCTGTATAGGGTATTGAGTGAGTGTAATGATTTACATGAGGGTTCATTTAAGTTACTGTTAACAAAATAACACCATCAGTTAACACATTTTAATTGGCATTTGTTTAAACGTTAACAAAAACATTAAGTTTGCAAAAATTTTATTACAACATAGTTGCATGTGTTACTGAACACTATGTGCAGGTGGAAATATTTCACACTTGCTGTTCAACCTAAATTTTGTCAGTTAACAACCACAAACATGTTGCGTAGGTTGTTGATTGTTATCAGTCATTGTGGGCTTTATTCTACTCACTGATGAACATTAGTTAGTCAGGTGTTATTTTTTTTATTTTTATTTAGTATTGAGATAAAAGTGAAATTCATGATTTTAATAAGTCTTAAATTTTCAAAATTATAACAATCAAGATAATAAGAATAATTAATTTTTTGCAATTAATTGCTATACAACAATCAACATATTCTTCAAAATCCTGCTGAAGCATTGACTCAAAAAGATGTCTGCAGTAGGCCGGTGTCCAATCCATGCCTGTTTGATTGCTTCCTGAAGATCATGTAGAGGAATTTACCACACAAATTCTTAATTCACTTGAGAATTCCCTGGGTTTAGGCATTTTTGTGCAGTGGTGCACCCCCAGCTTCAGAAAGTAAAAGTCCTGCCAAATATTTGTTCCATCCATTAACTAAATCAGCTGATTCCAATTAGCTCCACTCTTCAGCCAGATAGGTGAGAACTAGTTAGTGACATCACCTGTTTTGTGCAGAGGGAGAACTGTTATGAACTTGTTAATGTTGTATGTTTTTCCTTGAGTCACCTATGCAGGACACTGAGTGCTATTGTTTTCTCTAGTGTATTCTAGAGCAGGACATGTTCCACCGTTCATTGATAGCCTGTTGTCTAGAAATTGTCATCTTCTCCTACCACCCACCCGGCGAGTTTCAGCGAGTTCTGCAGACCTTTGAGATTCCTCCATATCACTTTTATAAAGTGAGTCAATGCAAAAATACAGTTACACTTAATACAAGTTTGAATATATTCAATATATATTATTAATATATATTAATCTCACTTTTTTTTTCATTCTCTTCCACTCGTCAGGTGATCGAGGTGCTGGTTCGGGCAGAAGAAGGTCTTGTTAGGGAGGTGGTGAAACATCTGAACCATGTGGAGGAGCAGGTGCTGGAGAGCTTGGCCTGGAAAGAGAGTTCCCCACTCTGGGACAGCATTAAAGGTGCCAAGAACCGTGTGCCTTCCTGTCAGGAGGTGAGACTGAACAACTGTTTCCAACCAATTGCTGGCCCTTAATGCAATAATGATAATGAGTTAACATTAATTAAAAGATCTAAACGTATTGCACTTGTTACATAGTGCTACATAACTATTGTACTATAGAATCAGTATGTGATGCTATTTCTACACTATAAGCAACTGAATAAAATTTAAGTAAACAAACAGAATTTTTAATCAATTTCAAATGTATATTGCTAAAATAATTATTTGTTAAGTGTATTTTGATTGTAGCCTCACAGAACGTTTTCATCCAAAATTAAGGTGACATTTTGACTCGTCAGCCGAGTGTGTGCTGTTTAACGTAATCTTCTATATCTGAAGATATAAATTGAAATGATTTCTGTTTGTTAGGTAATGCCTCCTCAGTACCTGGAGAATGGATCTGGCAACCTTAACAGCCCCAAAACTAATGAGCTCGGTGGTAATACTGCAGGAACAGGAAAATGTAAAGGTCTGTAGTCAAATTGACTCACAGTGCAATAGTAGAAATGTTGAACCTTTTCCAGTCAGTCATCGAGTTTGTTAATCCTGTTCAGTATGCTTTATTGCTCTTGCTCCCACAGGCGTGTCCTCCTCTTCAACAACCCTCCATGAGCGCTACAGCTCACCACCCACAGGTCCAGCACGAAGACGTCTCTTTGTGGACTCAGAGATGACCCCCGACTCTCCTGCATCAACCCGGGTCAGCCAGCCCACACTGGTCAGCACCATACCAGCAGGCCAAACCGTGGTCACTATGGCAACAGCTACTGTTACAGCTAACAATGGCCAGACCTTCACAATGCCTGTGCAAGGTGCAGTGAGCTACTCAAGTGTTGATTTGATCTATTAATCATAAACAACCCACTGTATAAGCACATAGCTGCAATTACACCTTAGTAGGGAAGAATATATTAAGGTTTATGTAATACCTAATATGTCCCACAGGGAGTTAAAACAATTGTAAACTCGGCTCATTATGATACATTCATGTAAGATTGGTTTACATATTGTTATTATTAGAAAGTGTCCATTTACCAGCGTACTAATTCTTTAAATCAAGCCATCCTTCTCCCTGCAGGGATAGCCAACGAGAATGGAGGCATCACATTTATCCCAGTGCAGGTGAGTGTGACAGGGCAGAGTGGACCAGGACTACAGACTCTCACCGCCCAGGCTCTGACTGGCTCGCTGAACACCCAACAGCTGACGACCACCATGCCTGCTGGCAATGCTCACACCAGCCCTGCAGCCAGCAAGCATGCCAAGATGAGCCCTCAGCAGGGAACACCAAACAGAGCGCAGAGAACAGGCTCCCTCTGTCTATTCTTCCGCAAGGTGAGCAATGACGTTAATGTTGTATAAAGAATTTGATACATTTATACATTATCACCAAACAACATAAAAGCATGTTAAACTTCTTTTAGAGCTTATGGTTATGTGGAGGAATACTCCTAAACTTTAAGTAACAACCAGGGATAGATGTTATTTTAATCCATTGATTAAAAAAATCTATTTTTTCTGTAACATTCTGTTTTCTCGAGTTCCAATAGTTCCAATCTATCATGTTTAAGGAACATGATGTTGAACATGGTAAACCTCCAAATAGAAAATACACAAAAGAGGCACAGGAAACAAACAAAAGCCAGGCTAGACTAAATGAGGGGAAAAGCATAAAATATGCTAGTAAAAGCTAACAGCTAGGCGAATGACAAGACAGATAACATGTTTATGTTTAATGTGAGGTAGAACAACAGGCCAAAGAACAACAGGCTAGATGCTAACGGATAAGCAAGAGGTAAGACTAATAGTGAAGCATGAAGACAGAGAAGAAAAAACAAGTGAAACTGTTATTAAATAATAATATAAGATAATAACAAGGCAATGGCAAAGTTCAAGTGTATACTGTACAACTTAGCAAATTGAGAAACTGAGAGGTGAGTAAATCTCCAGTTCTGTAAATAAAGCTGCAGCTTTAGTAATACAGAAAGTCACAATTAAGTTTTTTGATTTTATATATAAAATCAATATTAACATCCTGAACGTTAAATCAGGTTCTGAAATTCTAACATTGTATTCATAAGCATACATTGTCTTTGTCCAAGTTTCTTTCGCCATATTGTGTAAAATACATGCAAGGTTTTATATGTTAATGTGAATAATCTGTGCCATGCATCAGAACAGATTGGAATATATGATTTGAAAGAGCCTCTTCGTACTGTAAAATATGTGTATTACTGAAAATATACAAAGCAATGTACTATGTTGTCATTAGTGTATATTGAGTTAGATCAGTTACTGTAATTTTGCTCAAATAATGTATTACTTTGCCTATTAAACACACACACAGCCTGTAATAACCTGTTCTTCCTGTCCTATGTGTCAGGTGTATCACTTGGCCAGCGTGCGTCTCCGGGACCTGTGTGTGAAGTTGGACATCAGCACAGATCTGCGCAGGAAGATCTGGACCTGCTTCGAGTACTCGCTGGTGCACTGCCCCGAGCTCATGATAGACCGCCACCTCGACCAATTACTCATGTGTGCCATTTATGTCATGGCTAAGGTACGAGAGAGAAAGTAAACTGAAATCCAACAAGATAATGCAAATGCGTTTTCTTACTACTTTGCTGTCACAGTCTGATATTTGTTGTATCTTGTGTGTTGAACAGGTGACAAAAGAGGATAAATCCTTTCAGAATATCATGAAGTGTTACAGATCTCAGCCTCAGGCCAGCAGCAGTGTAAGCACAGCACTTACTGGATAACATAGCATAAAGTTTAAAGCCAATGTTGGTGCTGATGACAGTTAGGGTGCTGATGATGATGTTGATGATGATGTTTCAGGTTTACAGAAGTGTTCTGATATCAGGACGCAAGAGACGCCACTCTGGCAACAATGAAAACAACAGACAGAGCTCTCCATCTGAGGCAGGGCATGAACAAGGTACACACACACACACACACACACACAGTTTATCCATACAACCATACATATACACACACTTCATTATACTGTATATTTCACATGGATTTGTCATTTGCTTTTATATAAATGCAGTTATAAATAAAACAAAATTTTAATCTATTCAGTTATCAACATATAAGTCTTTATATAATTGCACAAAAGCACTGTTTGTTGCACTTAAGCTTATGGCAAGTGCAAAAAAAACTATTGTATGCCACACAAAAGACAATTCTCCTAATGAACAGTATAAAAAGGAATGAAAGCTCACATTTTATACTTCTTTTTAAGATTATTTTAAGTCTTAAGTGGTCTCCAAAGTGTGTCTGTTAATTTTCCAGCTGAAATACAACTCAGATCATGCTTTTTGGCATGATTGAATCCTCTTCTCCTTTTATTTCAATGTCTTTAAATGATCTGCTCCTGATCACCCCTTTGCAGAAGTGTGTTTTCCTAGCCAATCAGAACAGATAGACTGGACAAATATCCATTTTTAACCCAGTCTAGGTTTGTGTAATCAGAAAAAAAGGTTTTTCAGTAGTAACCAATTTGGTGTATATGCAAACAAATTCACAATGACACCCTCAGTGTTCATGTATGTAAAAGAGATTGCTCAACTAAGAGCTAAAGAAGGCTAGATTATGCATTAGTGGTTAGTTAATAACCTATTGTACCGATCTTTAGCTTTTATGAAACAGACAGACCGAAGATATAGCTCCATGTCAGCCCCATTCATTAATTAATTAATACATTTATTTATTAATTTATATCAGGAAATATTATTCTTTTATGCATACACAGTTGATCCGTTGCTGCTAAAAGCTCATAAAATTGGCTTAAAAGGTTTCACACAAATTCTCTAGTACATATCATTATTTCTCAAGATTACTATCTCTAGCTTTAAAATAGTACTACTTACAGCTTCAGGGTTTGAAGTCGAGTCATGGACAGTCAGAACAGATTTGCACTTCATCTTTATCAGTTTCACAGAACCAGCTTGGAATTGTCCCTCATAGAGAAAGAAGTCTGATGTGAAATGTTTAACACATAGGTCACAGTAACTCTCTCAATGGACTAATTCAAAACACAAGTCTTTGCCAATCTCTTGTGTCTGTTTTAGGCAAATCAAATGGTGAATCCTGGATTGAGCTGAGCCCCAAGGTAGAAGGATTAGAGTTAGGGTTAGGATGAGGGGTTATCCTCAGGAATATTTAAATGTCATAAATAACAGGTGAATCCAAAGAGTGGGGTTATAAAGAAAAAAATATGAAAACTTAAATAAGAAAAAAAAAAAACATAAGGAATGTGTTTAAGGAATTTTTTGGGTCCTAAGTGACTGTCCTATGAATGTGTTTCCTTTAAATAATATACAATCTAAAAAGTAAAGTAAAAAATAACCTCTATAATTCCTTTTTATTGTATTTTACTATAGTTTCTTATATACAGTAAATGTACATTGACTAAGATATGTATCACTTGTACCTGTATGTGTCATTCTGATCCACATTTTTTTCGCTTTCCTATACAAAGTCTAAGATCATCTTTGCTCAACCATCTGAATCTGAACATTTGAGATTAGACGTGCAGTTTGTTTCTCTTCCGCAGCAGCAGCGAGTGGTAACAGCAGTCCCGTGTCGATGCGCTCCAGTAGCACTCTGCCTGTTCCTCAACCCAGCAGTGCTTCCTCTACACCCACCCGCACACCCGGCGCATTGCCAGAGCAGGAGGAGGAGGAGGAGGAGGAGCGGGGGGACCTTATTTGTTTCTACAACCACGTCTACATCAAAAAGATCAAACAGTTTGCTCTGCGTTACTCCACCAGCTCACCTAAAGCAGGGGTGAGAGATGCTTTTTTTCATGAATATATTAATTTTGATTACTTTTGAAAGTACAACACAGTTAATTTTTTATTATTTAAAATTAAATTTGTGAATTCTGCTATGCATAGGCAGAGACGCCACCTCTGTGTCCATATCCTTTGCTTCGATTCGGATCACCACGGAGAGTTCTCCTTTCTCACAACCACTCCATCTACATCTCTCCCCATAAGAGTGACAGTCCACTCACTCCTAGAGACAAGATCTTCTACTACGTCAGCTCAAGTCCCTCAAATGTAAAGCACCGCACTGACACACAAAACCATACATGTTTTTAGTATCTGTGTCAGGTATGATGTACGTAACATTTCCCTGCTCAGATTTAATTCTTCTCTGATCTTTTCTCAGCGACTGCGGGAGATTAACAGTATGCTCCGCACTGGAGAGACGCCCACTAAGAAGCGCAGCATGACTCTGGAGGAGGAGCAGCAATCTCCTGCTAAGAGGCTGTGCCAAGAGAACCACAGCGCTCTCCTACGCCGCCTGCAGGATGTCGCCAATGACCGCAACAATTCCCATTAATGCAGACAGCACCACAAGGCCTAAGTCTGAAAATAATGTATGAAAATACATTTCAGGAAATGTCCAATGTAGGAAAGTGCACTGGATGAGCACACATACAGAACAGGCAGATCCATATACTCCAGCACCTGAGCAGAAACATGGAACAGACACAGACATGCGCAAAAACTCACATTTAACAGTAGCTCCTTTTGCACTGAGACTTTTCTGGTTTTAAAATACAGAGGGATCATGTTTTGTCTGTAATAATGCACGGATTAACATCTACCTTTTATACCATTTATAAAGAAAACAAATGCCGTGTGGTTATTTATAGTTTAATACTTTTTGAACCAATATTATATGCTTTTAGATAAGTTTCCTGCACATGTTATAAAAAGGACTATTTACATAAACAATGGATTTGTCAGCAAATCTTGCCCTGCATTTGGCATTGTACTGGCTTTAAGAAATATTTTCATAAAAGAAAAGTTTATAATGTATAGTGACAATAGTTCCTGATTTCTTAATTCATTAAGAAATCATTGAGAACACTTTTATATGCTGAACCGTGTTTTATTTCTTGTGTATTTGTGATATATAGCTAATATATTTATGCTATTTTTCTAACTTTAGTTAGAGAGATATCAGTTAAAGACAACTGACATGTTAATAGTATACACATTTTAAAGTAATATTTATTATTAATATTTTTCCTGCATGTACATGATATTTGTGAAAAAAAATATTATGTTGACTTAGCATTTCTTTTCTCGCATTTGTTCGGTCCTTATTGATGAAAGCTTTGTTGTTTGCTTGCTCTCAAATGTGGCATCAGTATAATCCATGTGTGTCATGTTCACGAGCAGTCCCATTTCTAGTAAGTGCCTTTTCTATTTTTGACTTTCATGGACTTTGTATGTACAGCTAACCTAGAGCTGGTGTTAGTTTGCTTACCTGTCATTTAAAAGAATTAAAGAAATTGCACTGACGCATTAAGGGTCTCCATATTTGTTAACTGAATTATGTGAAGTCTGAGACACAATCATAAAAGGATGAACTGTAATACAGGATAACCAAGTCCTCTGCTGTGTGTTTCACCACTAGATGGAGTCCTGTTCTTCACTAATGATTGACCGCTTTTGCAAATCTACAATGGAAATGTGGTACTGTAGATCATGTCATTTTGGCAGTGCTGCAAAGCACTAGTGTGTGGGGTTTCAGGAGATTAAGCTGCAGGGAGAAATCCCTTACTGGGTTAGAGTACACAACAAACCTACTTGAGCATGATTTACTCTGTGTATGTAGATAAATTCATATGAATCCATCAATAATTTCACTCAAGTACACCTAATAGTATATATGAATGCTTAAATGATTAGTAACATTGACAAGAACAATGATAGGTCTCAGACTGTTTATAATGTATGAAAATTACAAAAAGTATATTTATTATTTCATCAGTATATTTATTTATGTTTACATATAGAGTACATTCCTACAAAATACACAATACTGAAAATTTAACTTCTTGAGAACCCCTATGAGGATATCACATTTTTGTCCCAACTACATTATGTATATATCAAATTCAAATGTAAATTGAATTTGTCACGGGCACAACCATACATGCAGCGAAATACTTATACGACTGTTGGTGATCACAAGGAAGGATAGAAAGATTTTACTTTCATAAAAGAAGATTTTTTTGTACAATGTAAAAATTTGGGATTAAATGCACAAATCTACAAATTTACAGATTTACAAAGTTACAATTAATAAATAAGTAAATTTATATATATATATAT
>JAOVVA010000010.1:10434212-10452410 GCA_028565275.1 Leiocassis micropogon
TTTTTACAACATTATTGTTGAAATACACAGTCCTGAAAAAGGGGCGTTTCTTTTTTTGCTGAGTATATATATACACAGTGTATATATAACATATAGAAACATCAAGGTGGGAATAAAATGATGTGTGCATCAACGCAGCAGAGTCTTTGTAAGATCCTTATATGAGGATCACTGGGCAATACTCTTTCGCAGAACATCTTCCTGTGTGAAGACATTAATCAAGTTTCACAGTTATGAGGTACTTAGAAAATAAAACTATTAAAAGAAATTACACCCAACATTAGAGTATGAGTCTCACAAAGTTGAGCAGATACAGTTTTTTGGTGCATTGTGTATTAAAAAAAAAGCAATAAAGGTAGGTTTTTTCTGTCCCCCTTTAAAGTTGATGTGCATCGTGTATTTTTTAAAGGTGGAAGTGAATTTTTAACATTGAAACTGGATTAGGTTTTTGCCACACAAAAGTTCTAATTAGAAGTAAACATGGACATAACGTCTAGATTTGTCATTGTTTGTACTGTACCTGTATTTCCACCTGCTTCTTCCTCATTTCTTGCATTACTGAACCATGATTTGGTATCATCTCATTTACCTTCACTCTTCTCTATAGAAATAGCCAATGCCATTCTATTCCATAACTCTGCCATAGTATATTTCTGTGTCCATGTCCTAAAAAGAACAAAAAGATGTGGAAGTCATTACTATGAACATGCATTAGAAATAATGCACTTTATTTAGTATACATTTTAAAAGAAATAGTATTGAAATCACTATGCAAATGGAATGAATGAGAATTTTCCTGTCACAGTAATGCAACAGAGAGTTAAGATGTTCATGTTTACAAGCATTAAGAGCCAAGTTGCACTGTGTAATATTGTTATAAAGTGTTAAAACTAAGTCTGCTCGGTTAAATTATCAATAAATAATAAAACTGTGGGAAGAAAACCATTAATGGTTTTATTTACAGTAGGGTTGTGACAAATAAGAAATATTTGGCAAAAATGTACATTCCTGAGGTAGAATCTAATATATGCCTCTTAAGGTGATGAGTGAGTTGATGAGTAACACCGGTACAAGATTAAAATGAGAGAGAAGTCATCACAAGTCTGACTATCAGTGAGTCAGTACTGCTGGGAAGTGTAGCCTTTGTGTATGTGCTTATTGCTGGTCCAATATATCCTCTATGAAAGACCCACATAACTGAGAGTGTTAGTCAGTGTTTGAGGTCACTGTCTGAAATATGACTACATGCTGTGATTTCATACCTCGCTCAGCTCATTCATTTGAAGTGCACTGAACTGTTGTTAATCAGTTTTGCTCCCACTCTTGCTTAAAAAATACAGGAGATTATTCTCTCTTCCAGAAAGGCTGCCTGCAACTGAAGTTATCGCTATATTTGCCTTATGTTTATAATATAAATGCACTTAAAAAAAAAAGTCACCATTTTACAAGAGTCAAATTATTGGGCTGCATCAAGCAAAGAAAACAAATAAGGGGATTTAAAAAGACTAAAACTGGGATAGTTCAGAAAACGTCCACACATTATCAAAACCTGGAAGGGTAGTGCTGTACGGTCAACTTTGTCAGAAAAAAAATCATGAACGGAGATCACTTAAACACTTGGTGAAGTTGTATCTTAAAAAATCAACACTAAAATCCATAGCTACAGTAAAAGTAATAGAGAAAGTAAGCGCATTTCCATGCACAAACAATGTGATGAGAACTCACAGGTTTGGGACTAAACAGCTGTGTGGCCATAAGAAAACCACTTGTTAGTGAGACTAATCAGAAAAAGGCTTCAATTTGCTAGGGAGCAATGGAACAATGGAAAGAGATCATGTGGTTTGATAAGTTCAGATTGATCCTATTCCGGAGTGATGGTTGCATATAGGTAAGAGGTGACGAACACATCATAGGATGCATAGTGACCATTGTACAAGCCTCTGAAGGCAGTGTTGTGATCCAGGGTTGCTTCAGTTGCTCAGGTCTAGGCTCAGCATCATTATGTTGCAATAAAATGAAGTCAGCTGATGACCTGAATGTACTAAATGACCAGGTTAACACAATTGTGGAGTTTTTCTCCCCTGATGGCACAGGCATATTCCAGGACACAAATTGTGAAAGAGTGGTTCTGGGAGAATGAGGAATCATTTTTACACATGAATTGGGCACAACATTGTTTGCTGTTTTCAAAGCTAAAGGTGACTGAATGAATGGAGTGCAAAAATATACCTCACAATAAATATTTAGAACTTTAGGCATGAATAGTTGTTAATATTCTGGGATTCAACCATAATTATGCAAATCTTCTTCCTCAACATGAGCCATGGCTGTCTAGTAGTTAGTACAAAGCACAAGCAGGCAGGTAAACACTGCTTATAGCCCATTCATGCATTTGGAGGAGATTCACAAGAAGTGGACTGCAGCTGGAGTCAGTGCTTCAAGAGCCACCACGCACAGACGTATCCAGGACATGTACTACAACTGTCACATTCCTTGTTTCAAGCCAGTCTTGAACCAGAGACAAACAGGACTGGACGGTTGGTTGCTCAGTGGCCCAAAGTTATCTTTTCAGATCAAAGTAAAGTATGTGTGTGTGTGTGTGTGTGTGTGTGTGTGTGTGTGTGTGTGTGTGTGTGTGTGTGTGTGTGTGTGTGTGTGTGTCTAAAAATGGGTCTTAAAATGTAACACATAATTATGACCCAGGCTGGGGGCCTGGCTGGAGAAACACAAGTTCAGCTATTCTATAACATCATGTCAGGGAAATGTGCTACTGAAGGTTTCCTTAATGACACATTAAGATATTTTTTAATATTAACGTCCTTTATGATGATCTGATAAGGAAACACTCCTTTACAGAGTTTTACAGAGAATCCTTAAGTGTTCAGAAGGACAACAGTTTTGTTTTTTGTTTTTTTCCTAATGGTGTGCTGTTTTTTTTATTAAGCAGATTTCTGACATGGTGTTCTTTGCTAAAGCATGATACATCAGAACATGATATATGTAGGGTAGTAAAAGATGACAGATTGGAAGAGCTTTGCTACAATGTGAAAGATGCCAAAGGATGACATAGATGGAGTTACTAAAGAAATATTTATTCTGCCATTTCTATACCTGCCAATCTTCGGAGCTGCCCGTCTCACTGGCAGCTTTACTAGGCAGATTTATTGCATCGTAAGCTTTGGTCCTGCCAAACATGGCTATGAAACCATAAATATGAACTGCATTCATGTAAAAAGATGCTACAAACTATGACATCACTTATGCCTCCATGGTGGAGGGAACAAAAAATTCACTCTCAAAAATGTGGACAAAAGATGAGATTAAACTTATGCTTCCTTTGAATTCCTTTTCTCTTTTCAAAGCTACAACATTAGATCAACTTTATAAAGTGTCTTTGGTAGGCCATGAATTTTAATCATTACAGAGCTATTTTAGCAGCCAAATGTTTTACATGACCACCCTATTTCACTCCTCCTATAAATGCACTGTTTCAGGGTCTTTGTAAATGAGTTACTGATGAATCACCGAACACCAGAGAACAGCAGGCCTGAGCACCAAGCGTAAGAAAGGATATCTTCTTATATGAGGTCACAATAGGGAGGAAGTCTAATTAGTTTAAGCCCTTGCCAATAAAATATTTAAAATATTTTTATTTTTTAATTAATTAATTTATTTATTTGTGTGCATGCATAATGGAGACCCATCAGAATGTCATAAAATGACTAAAAAATGAATTTTGCATAGTAGCTATTCATTGATTTAAAGTGAACTATGTTAAATCAATTAAGTCTTTTTGTGGGAACCAACTAAGACTCATGTTAGAATTAGAAGTATTTGTCCCTTTAATTTTTCACAAATTCTGCAGAGGCTTAGTTTTGGAAAAAGTGGAAAAATATTTTAGAATTGCATTGCACTCTGTAGTATTTTTTGAAGACTCTGCCTTAGGCTTTTTTTTGTAGTAATAAAGGGATAAGACTTTTAGACAATACACTGTTTTTGTACAATTAAAACTGAGAAAAGGAATAGGCTTTAGAGGAGCCATGAATTTCAGCTTAATAATTTATTTCCTACATAACAACTTTGTCTGACCTCAGTAAAAAAGTAAAAATATCAATGAATATGATCTACAGTAATATAAATTAATAAATCTTTATATTACCTCATAGAAACTTTGCTTCGGACTGCAAAATGTTTTTTCTATGAGTTAAGTCAACTGCTTCAGTACTAGTACAAGCCTATATTTATCAGACAGGAATAGAAATAGTTGGAATCCAGGGTTTGTTTATAGGAAATAAAGGTGTCATTTTGCCACATCCAGTCTGTTGTTATGGTCCCCAGGCAGGGCATAGCAGCACTTCAGCAGAGACTGTCATATCTAATGACTGTTAAAGATGACTCATAGGATGTAGTGAGTTACACCTGGCTCTGTCTCACACACACATACACACAATCACACAAATATATATCCACAACACCCCCCACCCCACACACACACCTGCAACAAACACACCTGCAAGCACACACATATTTATGTATTTGACCAGTACACTGTAGAGCCTACCATAAATCAGAAGGTCTAGATGACAGTAATAGTCATGTTTATACTCCATCAAAGACTAAAGGAAAATTCCAGACCTATTAGGTAGTTCGTTCGGATCAACACACCTCTCTGTCCATAGAAGTAAAAGATGATGACTGATTGTACAAAAAGAAGGCTTATGTTTGCGTGACAGTATTGTTTCTTAAAACATCCCTCTTTCATCATATTACACTCTCATATAATGTTATGCCTACTTTGGAAAATTGGTAAAATACTGGTAACACTTAACGATGGATTGCTATTTCCAGGTTCAGTCAACCATTGACTTTGGAAGTTAATCAGTTTAGAAAGACAGATGAACTAAAACACAAATAATCTAACTAGCAGGCGTGTTTATTAAAAAATATCCCAACTCCTGAAAGCAGTCATTTAGGGTATTCTGAGTAAAGTATACTAATAAAGCAAAGAAAAACCACAGTCCAGTTATAGGAAAATCATCAGTGCTAGGGTGATGTGTTGTGGCCCGGATCATAATGAAGATATATTTACCTGAAACTGATTTTCCAATAACAGCATTTCACAGCAATGCTTTATTCTTTTTACACCACAAATTATATTATGGGCTACATTGTCTTCTTATTTAAAGAACAGCACATCTTGCTTTTAAACAATTTATTGTTACATCCAACATTTTTTGAACATCCACATAGTTTAGTCTCTTTCTCTCTCTCTCTCTCTCTCTCTCTCTCTCTCTTAGTCAGGCTGTGATGTTATCATGGCACTGGAAAGTGCAAAGTCATCTGTCCTGAAGCTTTTCAGGTGGTGGAAAGATTTCTAAGAGAGCACTGAGACTGGAGACTCCTTCCATCAATGTTTAAAAAAAAAAAGCATGTGCTTACAGAAAGGTTCACCAGTCACAATCAATCACTGGATTGCTTTTTCAAACACATTCATTTATTTGTCTGCTTATTTGATTGTTTTATCATTAAGCTTAGATTGCATGCATATAGTCAAACATAAATATTAGAACAAGGGGAAAACTCAACACAGATTTAAAAAATTCAACAGACCTCTGGTATAGTCAAACTGTGGTTTACACGATCATCCGAGTGACAAAAAAAAATCCGTTTTGTAGATTAGATTTCACCTGAAACGTTGTAACATTCGATGTTTTGATCATGAGTTATTACTCATCTCTGATTCACGCTGGTTTACTCCACCCTCTCTGTACTACTGTCCAATAGGAAGAGGTGGGCGGGGCTTTCCTCCATCAGTCTGTCAAAGAGCGCATTCACAGCTTTGATGAAGTCTCCCAGCGGGTTTACACACACACACACACACAGCCGTGGGAATATGTGAGGAGAGTTTTCAGTTCCGATGCACTTGGTGGTGAAGAGGTTAAGAATCTAACAGAACATAAACAGGGCTACAGTGTCCTGCTCGTCAGAGAAGTAGCTACTAGTTGTTGTGTGAGTTTGCGAGCTCTCACCCTGCTGATGTATGAGCGGCATGTCGCGGAGAAAACAGGCGAAGCCGCAGTGCGTCCACATGGATCCTCCTCTACACATGACAGGTAAGTGTCAGGGCAGCGAACACGTGACTCAGGTAGACGAGAATTTACAAACAGTATTAAAAATACAGGGCATGTGTGCTTATCTTATGGTCATCATGTCATGCACCAACTCTGAAGATGTGGTTAATCTAACTCCCTTTGGAAAAACTTACACACGACTACTTTTTTCCCCCCATATTTTTTCTTTACAATCAATCAGAAAATGATCAAACAATAAAATACAGGACATTTTACAGTATAACAAATGATTGCTAAATTGTAACTAAGTAAATAACACAAGATGCATTCAAAAGTTAATAATATCTAACACATTGTTTCCATAATAAAGTGCATTAAATCTCACCTCTCTCTCTGCTTTGCTCTGCAAACTTAACTTTTATAAGTTTTTGTAGAATTCAGCTCAGTTTATAATTGTTTAGGAATTATTGCTGCAGCCACTGTATACTGAGTGAGACCGGCCTATGAGACACATAGACTACTTTAAATCTAGCTTTTAAAATTTCACCTGTTTATTCTGAATAAACTTGATCACGAGCAAGCCAGAGATTTTGTCTTGATTTTGTTCAACAATAAAATATGTCATCACTTGCAGTATGATGGTTTATCATTATTTAATGTTTATTAATATCTAATTGCTAATTATGTAATTTAATATCTAAATAAAATTAAATAAAATTTAAATACAATTAAATTAAATATCTAAATTTGAATTAAGTGACAATAACCTTATGTTTTGTTTATTATGATAGATATTAAGTGGTTACATTATTTTGGATTAATATTAATATCCATGATAACTATTAACGCAATTATTAAGAATAAACCCTAATAAAAATAGGAAAAATTAAGGGAAATTAACCTGTATTTTAAAACATAGCTATAAATAAGGAAACCTTAACTCCAATGGCTGTTCTGAGGATTAAAATAGGGCCATATAAGTTATTGGGAAAAACAAAAAAACATTTATATCACATTCAGCAAGAGCAATGTAACACTTGAACTGATTTATATATGTATACTGTATAATGAAATGAAAATGAATATATATATATATATATATATATATATATATTTTCCCCATTTTCATCTCCATATATCAACCTATAATATTTAACCATTGTATGATAATTAATAAATATCACAATGTTTTGCTCCTGTAAAGTACAGTATGTAAGTTGCTTTGACATTTGTATTTAACCGTAATACAATTTGATTTTGTTAGTGCCTGAATTTCATGTCACAATTGTGGTTAATGTTTCATCTAATTAAATATATGTATATTTTACATTTGTTCTCCAAAGATCATGCAGACGTCAACAAAAACAATCACAGCTCTCAGGCTTGTGAAGTCCATGTGTGTGAGAAATGCTTCGCTGAGTTTTTAAGCGTCTCAGATCTCCATGAGCATCAGATGGTTTGCTCAAAGAATCCACTGGTTCTAATAGTGAGTGAAAATGGAAGTTCAACCATGTCTCCACATATCACATTTAATTCAACTACTCAGAGTAAAGAGGAACAAACAAACAACAGCATAATTACTGAAGAGACTGATGGATTATATGAAAAAACACTCAAGGAAAACAGAAAATCATCACCTGTGTCTGACACCAACAGTAACAGTGACAGTAATTTCCAGTCAGATAATAAGAACAGCATAGAAAATCAGAGTTCATGCATTGCTTCCCTAACTTCAGATTACTCAACAGTTCTGCCTCAATTAGACTATTTACCTAAACTGAGTAAATTGTCCTCCAGCAGCAACGTCGTCATTGAGAATTTGCAAAGTACAAAAGTGGCTGTGGCTCAATTCTCTCAGGATGTATGTTTGAATGCCATGGTTAACAGCAGTAGTGATACCAATTGCACCATGACCGTAATGAGTCTGTTTGAGCAACTTGTTGCTGTACAGCAACAGCAGGTGCAGCAGCTGAAGCTCATCGAGCAAATTCGGCAACACATATTACTGTTATCGGCCCAAAATACAGACACATCTGCACCCTCCAGCACCTGCCAAGGAACATCAGAGTTTTCTCTGACCGGCCCTCTAATAACACTTAGCACACACCTGTCCCAGCAGCTAGCACATGCTGCAGGGCTAGCAAAAAGCCTGGTGAGTCAGTCTGCCAGCTTTAGCAAATACAGACAACTAAACCATGCAGGTTTATCCAGCAAACATGATAGCACAGCACTCTTCAGTGTCAGGGATATCACGCTGATGGCGGAATCAGATACAAGCAAACTTGGCATATATCCATCTGTAAAACAATCTGATCATGATAATACATGTTATGCACAGCCGAGTGGCACAAGTCAGTCACTCTCTCCTGTTTCACCTGAGAGCCCACCAGATGTAACAAATATTCATAGTCTACCTCAGAGTCCTACTGGAAATGACATCTTTGAAAACTCCTCGTCAAGCATTGGGGCAATTGTGGAGGACTTGAATGCCTTGACTGCTTTAGCTCAGCAAAGGAAGGGCAAACTGCCCAATATGACTTCATTTGGACACAAAAGGTCTTTTGATGAAGGTTTGTTTAAACACAAATGCAGATTTTGTGCCAAGGTGTTTGGAAGTGACAGTGCTTTACAGATACATGTACGATCCCACACGGGAGAGAGACCATACAAGTGCAACATATGTGGAAATCGGTTTTCAACTCGGGGAAACCTAAAAGTTCACTTCCAACGTCATAAAGAAAAATATCCAAACATACAAATGAATCCTTATCCAGTTCCAGAGCACTTAGACAATGTTCCAACAAGTACCGGCATCCCATATGGTATGTCCATGCTGCCAGATAAGCCTGCGTCCAAGTGGTTAGACAGCAAACCATCTGTGACCGGCCTACCTGGTTTGTTGTTAACTTCATCTTTGCCAAGTCTTCCAAGCATAATTAAAAGAGAGGCACAAGTGGTATCTGTCAGCAGACCTCCTAGTCCTGGTGCATGTGGTTTAAATGGGTTTGAGATATTTGAAAGCAAAATTATCAATAAAGAAGAATCCAGGAATGATTATTTTACAAAACTAAATGTAAAATATAAAGAACTACAATACCTGAGCACTGAACCATATTCGAACTCCTCTGGAACCAGTTCAGAAGACCACATCAATACTATTAATGCTTCGAACCATACACTCCTGCCTGAGGATATCAAACAAAAATTTGAATTTAAAGGTATCCCAGATTGTATGGACACTTCAGAAACCACCAAGCTTCAGCAACTGGTCGAGAAGATAGACAGGAAAAGCACAGACCCAAATGAGTGTATGATTTGTCATCGTGTACTCAGTTGTCAGAGCGCCCTCAAAATGCACTACCGCACACATACAGGTGAGAGACCGTTCAAGTGCAAGGTATGTGGACGGGCTTTCACAACCAAAGGCAACCTCAAAACACACTATAGCATCCATTGTACCATGCCACCTTTGAAAGTGCAACATTCTTGCCCCATTTGCCAAGAAAAGTACACAAATGCTATAGTTTTACAACAGCACATACGCATGCACATGGTTAGACAAATCACCAATGTCACACCTCCAGAAGGTTACCAGGAATCAGTAGAACTTGATAAATGCTCAGGAGAAGAAAATTACCTTGATGAGAATCTTTCTGATGATAGCATGGAAATAACAGAGAGGTTTTCTGACTTTAAGGATGCAACCTCTTCCCAACACAGTCTATGTTCACTTCCTACATCATCACAGACTATGAAAACATCTGGAGCAGAAAAAACAATACAAGAGAAGGAATTACTAAATGGCAAAGTAGAGAATGTGTCAATAGAGGCAGATTATTTGTCTCTCAAGTCATATCTTGGCAATGGCCATGCTAGTCAACCATCTAGGAGCCCTGCTTTTCCTGAAATTACATATTCCTGGGAATCTTTTTCTAGAAATTGTTTACCGGACAATTATACATCCCCTACATTTGAGACTCAGCAGAAAACTTCAGATGCAGAGCCGACTAGCACAGGTCTCACATTTGATTCAACGCCTGCTGATATCCTAAAAGGAGGAATGACTATTAAGTTCCCTTCATGTGAACAGGGAACCTCAAAGAGCAATGCATGTGATGTCTGCAACAAGACGTTTGCCTGTCAGAGTGCCTTGGACATTCACTATCGCAGTCATACCAAAGAGCGACCATTTATATGCACGGCATGTGACAGGGGGTTTTCCACTAAAGGGAACCTAAAACAGCACATGCTGACCCACCAGCTGCGAGATCTACCTTTACAGTTATCTGAACAAGCCAGCGAGAATCTTGCTTCTCCACCGAATCCACCTCATCCCTTTATGGGCCATTTAGGTTGTTCAAAAATAAAAATGGTCAACAGGATCTTAAATAAAGATGTCAAAAATTCAGTATTAGGCATGATGACCTCCTCAGCTCCCTTGCTGACAGTTCTTTCAGCACCACCAGCACCCTCTCGGAAAACCTTCAAACAGCACTTCTGCCGCACTTGTGGAAAGATGTTCTCTTCCTCTAGTGCTTTGCAAATTCATGAGAGGACCCACACTGGAGAGAAGCCTTTTGCTTGCACTGTATGTGCGCGTGCATTCACCACCAAGGGTAATCTGAAGGTAAAAGTCGCATGTGCTGTAAATACTTACAGTGTATATGTTTCTTTATCTATCGTTAGTATCTATTGATTCAGTTTGTATATACAATTTGTCAAGTGTCAACATTTTAAAAGTTCAACATAAGTTACAACTGGATAATTTTTTTTCTAGAGACTCCAGACATTTTTAAAGCAGTGAAACAATTAAATTAAGTATTTACTTATTAACTGAAGCATTAAATGAAATATAGAAACATGTTATACTTTCTTGACACCTATTTGCAATAGACCATGCAAAACAAAACAGAAAAAGGGTTAATATTTGACTCATTCAGTGTGCACACCAATCATCATTATTTAAAAAAATTATATATAAAAAAAAAGCGTGAAGAAAAAATGTGTGCCAAAGTGCAGTTATCACTTTTAAAATATATCAGAAATATCAGAAGTGCAAGGCTGTAATCCTCAGTTTTTGCATCCTTCTAGGTTCATATGGGAACTCATATGTGGAACGGTTCTCCAGCCCGCAGAGGTCGGAGACTCTCTGTTGAAGGCCCTTTTACTGTCCTAAAGTCCAATCCTGTGAGAATTCCAGACTTGCTCCCAAAAGAAACTGTCAGTAACAGCGAGTCTGCTGGCTTTTGGAATCAGTATGTCACGGCTCCTCTCACTACCGGCTTGGCATTAAAAACCAACGAGATCTCTGTGATTCAAAATGGAAGTATACCTCTAGTATCTCTTTCTGATGGACGTGGAGGAAACTCGCCTATCGGTGGACTCACAGCAAGTCTAGAAAAAGCACAAAATATAGAAAGCAAAAGACATGTTCCTTGGATCGAGAGGCTCAGTGAGAATGCGTCATGTTTTCACATTACACCGTTCATTGAGGAGAGTAAAACTGATTAGTATTTCATGAATCTTTGTTCTGGGAATAAACCATCAGTTACTTGATTACAATAAATATGAATTATGAATACATATTCTGCATTTTCAAAATAGTCAAGCATTTACACTGTTATGATTTTTTTTTGCTTTTTTATAAAACAAAGAAACAAAACAAGGACATTTGCTTTGTATGTATTTTATCATGACACACTCAGAAACTGTTTCACTTCAATCAGATGTATGTTTTCTAAAATATGTTATACAGTTTAATAATTTTATGGCTGATTTATTGTTAATAACATTCTTTGTTTTTTGTTATGTGTATTATTTATTATTGTTAATATTTGGAGATTGATTTTGCTGTTATGTGAAAATTTTAAATAGGCAGGCCCAATCAGTGTTTAACTTAACAACGTTCACAAATTCACAAAGTAAGAGGGCTTTGTATTAGAACTATAATACTTTTAAATAGTATTACTATTTAGTACTAAAAGTATCAATTATGTTTATATTTTACATATTTGATCCACATCCTATTATGCAACAGTTTACATGTGTTTTTTTTATATACTGTGACTAAAATATGATGAATTTGGTGCTATAGCAGGATTTGCAAATTGTGTGTGTGTGTGTGTGTGTGTCTCTCTCTCTGTGTCCTTGTGTGCATGCGTGAATGTGTGCGTGCGAGCTTGTGTGTGATATCTAATATAATAGTATTACATGTCAGAATGTATGAACTGAGTAATCAAGTTTTTATTTAATATATATGAGTCCAAGGAGGTTTTGGTTTTCTCGACATTGTAGCCAACTTTCTGTCTGTTTCTGTACAATTCAGTGTTTGTTAAATGCTTTTATGAAGAATAACAATTAACAGCTTTAACATAATACTACCAGTGTTTCCACTTGCACAACAAAAGTCATGCCCTTTCACTTGTGATATAAATCTGGGTCACTTTGTCCTCTGAATTTACATTTCAATAAACGCACTAATAATAACACATTGTGCTATACTGAATGATCTTTGCCAATGTAAGGCGATAGCTCTTGTGCTACCTTAACAAAATAAAAGGCCTATTGTTTCGAAAGGTGTACCATTCATAGGTATCAGCTACTCAAGTCTCATGACTTGAAAAAACACCATATAGCCAACAGTTGCACAATGTAGGCAGTATTTTTTTGGGCAAGATTTCTTCTTAAACATCGAAAAGACTTCGACTTGTGCTTATAATTATACTCATGTTCATTTAAGAATGCAAAGAAGCAATTTAACCTATGATGTGGTAATAAACTCTTTTTCTGTTAAACAAGCTCTTCTTCCCTCAGAGATATTCACTCTGTTCAGAAGCCCATTCTATCATATTGATACACCAAATTCAACTGACCCATAAAGACCATTAACTTAGTGTACTGAACGCACCACAGCACCACAATCTCACATACTGAATGAGTTCTGCTTCATGAACCATCAGCCCCCCATTAAGTGTTTCTCCTGGTGACAGCGGCCAGCTGACAGGGGAAACCCAACACCAGCCTGTGTCCATTAGCATTATAAAATGAGCAATCAGCTAGAATGAGGCACAGGGGCTTGTGTTTAAAAACACATCTACTCTGCTCTTCAGATACATATCTGACTCAGACAGATGGGATGCCCTGTGGCAGTCTGAGCTAGTGTCTGAATAAAAAAGCAGGAAGGCTGATCAGGTAGTGAAATGGGCATGCTTTTCTTCCCCTTTCTAATTCTTGAGGGAATTAGACAAATGCAGGTTTGTTGCAATTACCCAGAGTATTGCACGTGTCTGTGTGTGTGTGTGTGTGTGTGTGTGTGTGTTCAATGATCTCTTATGATCAGAAAAAGTAAAATCAATAAATATATTTTTAAAAAACTATATATGATATAATAATAGTAATAATAAAAATAATGGGATGACAACAGCAACAGCAACAACAACAACAATAATAATAATAATAATAATAATAATAGTAATAAAGTTTCCACTGAATATTTTTGCCATGACTATATTAGAATACTTTTTATGGCAGCTTGTTGTAAGGACTCATAAATGGCAAACAAAACAAGGCTTTTTCAATTATCACAAATTTCCCTTCAAAACTGCTGATTTCAGCGTGCTGTTTACAATGCAAAGAAAGCAATTCCTTTGTAAGCATTTTCCGCATGATCATCACACTTTTGTTAGCCTGACAATAGAAATATTCAATAACAGAAGAACGGCCAAATCTCCACCAGGGCTTAAACCTATCCACCCCAAACCCTACTACTGATAACACAGTGATTATGGCTTTGTGCTGGCTGCACGTATGGCTCAGATCATATCAGTCATAGAAGCTTAGTCAGTTGTTTCATGACTGTAGGCTCAGGCTGTATCTGCTTTAGTAAGTTCCAGAGAGAAGAGCTATGCTGGCTTTGCAACTTTCTATTGCAATAAAGTGCGTTATAACACTTTCAGCAAGTCTGTCATCTGTTGGACTGGTATAGGGAGTTTCTTTCGGGTCTTCTTTCCGATTTAATCACAGACTTTTACAATTACTCAAAATAGCAATTGAACAAAGAAAACTACATTTGTTTTTACCTAATTAACTGCTTGTTTTTAGATCATAATTCAAATCAATTCAATTCAATTTTATTTGTATAGCGCTTTTAACAATTGTCATTGTCGCAAAGCAGCTTTACACAATCAAAAGAATTATTTAATATGCCTTAAAATTTGTAAGTCAGAATTAGAATAAAGACTCAGAGACAGTGCTAGTATAATCTGTAAAACAGAGATATATGATGAGTTAATTACAGCGATAAAGCTTTTATCTTTCCTGGTTAGATTTAATCTAGATTAATTTGTTTTACTGAAATAAGGACGTTTTTTTAAAAAGAACTTTTCTCATTTCACCAATTATTCAATAATATATTTGGCTGAACTGCAGATATAGGACTTTTAATTAACTTTTAATATATAGGATTATATACAAAGCGCATCACAGACATATAAGCACAAACAGTGTGTATGTATTTCATCTTGCCAGAAAGGGTCATTTTTTCTTTCCAAAGACACATACTGTAAAATATATCTCAGACCAGCTAATTTGAGTATTAATCGTACTTAACAGAACTTATACATATAATGTTCAGTAATTTAAGCGCTGACTGGAAAACTGGGTGCTTTAACTGGCCTTTGTTAAATTCATGACAATTTACTGATTATTTAAATCCCTTTTTGAATGACATATACTGTATAGTATATATGATAAGGAGGAACAAAAGAGTTTGTCTGTGGAGGGAGCAAATTATCCATGTGTGTTAAATGGCCTAGCTGATTAGATTATGACAGCTGGTGCTCAGTGGGAGAGCAGGAGATAGACACAAGATAGGACCTCCAACTGCAGATGGCAGAGCAGATAGATATCAACCTTTGGATCCGATCAGAAACTTATTATTGAACATATTTCCTGTTGTTGATGTTATTTCTTCATAATCTTGCACCTCAAGGTGAACAGCTGATGTTTGTGCCCACTCTAAGGGACCAAATAGACAGAGTCTTGGACTCTTTTCGCGTATATTATAAATATATTTCTAATATATGACCCAAATTGCTTTGTTAATTAAATAAAAAATTTATATGGCTAATACATTAAATCCATCCAGTTTGTATAGATCAACTTTATTCGATTTTAAGGTACTTTGAGCAATATGCGCAGTACCAACTTGTGAAAGTGAAGTAAACATTTTAAATGCTATTTTAGAAAGTTTTAATGGATGAAGGTAGTGCCAATGTTTTGTTCATGAGCAAGACTCTTACCCCTTAAGTGTTCATTTATATCCTGTCTCAGCTGTAAATCACTTAATATATATAAGCGTCAGCCAAATTAATATATGTACTGTATATATGATTAATATATTTTATTGCGGAGACAACAGTGCGGAGAATATGTTTAACTTTTGTTGTACTAATTGGCTTTACCCAAAAGCTCCAAGAAGACAAAATTCACAGCATGACCCACATGTCTGACAAAACTACATGCGCAAATAAATATTTTCTTTTCATTAAACGGACAGTGTCATACCTGTGCAGATTTGTATTCATATGCCCAAGAGGGACCAGTTCTCAGGTCGCATCTGACAATGATGGTAAAACACATGAGAATGATCTTTCCTTCAGGGCACTTTAGGGTTTTCTGTCCCTTTTAATAACAGTCCAGACTTGCCATCATGGTCTCATATCATACACTCCACACCTGCTCTCCCATTCACATTAAAAAAAAAACACCTATGACTTGCCTATGGCCAGGATTTTGACCCTTCTGGGTTTCTGTGTGATCCTCCATCACCAGGTCTGTTTATTTGTGTGGAAACCTCTACCCTTTCACACCAACCTAGAGTAAACCGTCATGACTGCTTTTCATTTTGGATTATATATAGTGGACTTCAAGGAAGCTTTTGGATTATCCAATACAGGTATAGATCTGACTAAAAGTATTTGAAAAGTAATTTGAATAACACTACAGGTATATAAACAAGATCAATACACATAACTACATAACCATTAAAATTTTCTGTAATGCCTTGAAGCCAGTCCTTGAGGATTGCCAACTCTCCAGATTTGGGGTTCCACACACTCCATAGAATAGAACCAGCTGCCTGGCAAACACTTGAGACATTACCCTTTATAGAGGAAATTACTTTCCTGTCCGCTTACTTTGCCACAGCAACCCTGCTGCTCCTCTTCCTCAGTATGGGAGAAGCTTCAGACAAAGACAGTGGGCCTAGTTATCCCACACACCACTGGATTTTGACCCAAACCAGCTTGAACAGGATGGTGTAAAGAGCAATCCCTTGAGTGGCAGGAAATATGCTGGGAAAGGTTGCTGGAGAAATAGGATCTACAAAGCCTTCATCGAAGTGACAGAGAGTCTTTAATTACCATTAGTTAATCTTCAAGGTAAAACAAAAAAAGCACATTATGACTTGTTTTAACTAACCCAAAATCTAGCCAATTAACCAAGGTGTATTTGATGTTCTGCATTTTCTTGAGCTTAATACTGAAGCTAAGACAATATGGTAGCTGATAGAAATCTGTCACATTGTTATTATTTTTTTTTTATATAATACAGCCCTGAATATTCTAAAATAGCTTCAAGTAACACTGTTACAACATACAGATTTGTAAAAAGTAAACATTTGTAAAATAACAAGAGTAGTGTGTTTCCATTTTTTAGTGGGGTTTCATTTAAAAAAATGCTTTAGATGGATCCAAATGAATTTATTGCTTTTTCAACAGGATGAATTTACACTGATTGCTTCATTAACTAGGATGAATTGCTATAATTGGACATTTTATAATTACAAATGTATGCACTCTGGAGACACTAGATTTGATTTTATGCTCTACTCTACCAGTAATGTCTGCAGCCTTCTGATGTTGTGTAGTGACAGTTAATTCTTAACGGAGTATATCAGTTTATTTCAATTGAATGGTATTTGCATTTTTAATAATAAACACTAGCTTCACTCAATCCAGGAGTAGAATTGGATTTACAGGAAATTAACTGCATTTACAGGGACAATTAAAGGAATCACACTCAAAAAGGGAATCCATCTTCTTCTGGGTCACACCAGATAGCGGAATTCTAAATATTTTTCCTCTACAGCCTCATGATCTTTGTAATAGCAGCAGTTTTTAGGTACAAGTTAACAATAATTTGGGATTATCCATTGATGCTTGGACATACACTGTTCTGGGAGAGTGCAAGTTTTATAGTATCCATTTTGAATCATTGATAATAACAGAAATTGACGTCATATTTCCTAGAAATGTGACTGTAAGACATCCTTGATTTAAGGGTATTGCACCAATATGAAGGCATGTCAGACTTTTATTGCATTCATAAAGATATGAATTTAATTTGCCCTGTCTTGAGCTTGACAATACTACTGTACATTTCAATGATAAAATCCTATTAGCTAGTCAGCAGATGGACCAAGTGCCACAATGAAACAGTAACACTTCTCACAGCTGGCACGGACAGAGCACACTAACCCGGCATCTGTGGAACAAAACAGGAATTATGTCCTGAACAATAGAAAATGTATGTTTCAAAACTAATAAATAAATGCCAAGCACCAGGCTGCCACGTCAAACAATGGAGTGAATTAAAAATAGTTGCTTGATGCCATTGTTCTCTGTGCAGTGTCGGGGTTATATGCTTATGCCCGTATGAATGAGTGGAGCTGAGAAGGATCACACAGATGCTCTTGTCTCATACAGTGGTTCATGTATCCAAAACTCACAAGCATCCCACTATAATTCTTACACACTATTTTATATGGTTGCAGAAGAAGTTTGTAGGGGTAAACCGTTATCAGGAATGTTTATAAAAAATTAAATCAGCCATACCTTTGACTATAATAAAGCAATATTGCACAAGCAAAAGGTAAGAATTAAGTTATACTTAATATGAGGTCAGTTTTGCTTTGACCAGGGGCGTTTCTAGGATTTTCAGTTAAGGGGGGCTCAGCCCCCATAGATGTTTAACACATATGAGTCTTCTTGATCACACACGCTGTTTACTGTATAAACCTTTTTCTATGTACAGGTACAATCAGAAAAATGTAACCAGAAAACAGCAT
>JAOVVA010000010.1:10452510-10496820 GCA_028565275.1 Leiocassis micropogon
AACTTACATTGATTAGCAATATAAACAACACACCTATGAGGCTGGACAATGGAATAAACTGTGTGGGTGCCAATAATCTCAAACATATTATATAATTGCATTGTTATATAATTCTTTGACAATACTGCTGCTTTTTGTTGGAAACTGGCAGACATAAAAAAATGTGAAAAATACTTTCTGATGCAATGACTTCAATCAATGTTGAGACCACAGTGTTAATGTGCATGAGAGGCTGCCCATGCTCTATTCTTACCTGCTGTTCATTTGGAGACCTACTTCCATGTCACTTGAAAAACCTTCTATCTATAGTTAAATATAAATATTAAAACTTTGATTATCATATTATCTAGTTTAATTTAGTGTTTTAGCTACATAAATAAGACAGTAGGTTCTCTATTCAACCCCTTTAAATTTCATAGCGACTAGGCTATTTATTCAAATTCATTAATATAGACAAACATTGTTTTAACGTAATTAAACAAAGCATCTTTTTAATATCGTTCTTTTTTTTTCTATTACTTAAAAAAAGTAACTTTTTCTAAATCAATGTATTTTACGATTTGGGACATTATTTAATACAATACAATATTTATTACAAAAACACAGATTTTTCTATCTCTGTAAATCACTCTGCTATGCAGTTAAAACGAGTGCACTGAATGCTGTTTGTCACTATTTTTAATCATTTATGTGCATAACTCTATGGTAGTTAATGCCATATGCGCTGTGTAATGTTTTATATAGACAGTTAGGTTTTCCAATTAAAACAGCAACGGCATGATTGTTTTATAAAGTAGATTATAGGTTCATAGAGTGTGTATTAAGGGCTTCATTTTCACTAGAGGAAACAGCTGGTGTGATGAGGGTGAACACTGCGAAGATTTAACTGATTAATCCCTCATGACATTTTGTAAACTGTATTTATGAGAAAGGACTGCACTGATGCAGATATAACAATTTATCGGAAAAAAACACACCTTGTCTTAATCCTCCCTCTGTTTCATACAACAGTTCCATAAACAGGAAATTGTTATAGACTGATAAATGTATTCAGTTATTTAAATACTGTATGTATCAACATATTTAAATTAAGGTCAGAATGCCTACTCAAATACAATACATTGCTTGGCCAAAAAAAAAAGTCACACACTCTAAGACTTCATCTAATCACCTGTAGCTTTGGTTGAACAGTGGTCAGTTCATGTGTGAAAACGATTCCTCATCAGAACCACTTCACTTCACTTCACTTCACAATTTGAGTCCTGAAATATGGCCGTGCAATATGGGAAGAAAAACTCCATTGGTGTGATACCCTGGTCATTCAGTACATTCAGATCATCAGCTGACTTTATTTTATTGTTACGTAGCGCTGATGAGACCTGAACCATCTGGACCGTAGCCTAGACCTGACCAACTGAAGCAACCCGAGATCATAACACTACGTCCAAAGGCTTGCACCTTGGCCACTATGCATGATGGTTGCCTAACTTCGTGTGCTTCCCTTCTTACCCTGATGCCCCCTTGCTTTGCTCTGGAATAGAGTTGATCTGAACCCATTGGGCCACGTGACCTTTTTCCATTCCTCCAAATTTCAATCTTTATGATTGCTAGCAAATGTAATCCTTTTTTTACTGATTAGTCTCACTAACAAGTTGTTTTCTTATGGCCACACAGCTGTTTAGTCCCAGTCCTGTGAGTTCTCGTCACATTGTGTGTGTATGGAAATGCGCTTACGTCCTCTATTAAACATAGCTATGGTTTTTACTTTACAACTTCACCAAGTGTTTACGTGATCTCCATTCATGATTTTTTTCAGACTACATTTTCTCCACAAAGTTGCCAGTTCAGCACCATATTTTCAGGTTTTGATTTGCTTTGAAAGGTTCTTATCCTAGTTCCAGTCATTTTAAATCTCCATAGTTGTTTTCTATGCTGCCCAATAATTTGACCCTTATAAATTGGCAACTTTTTTGTCCAGGAAATGTATGTAAGTTTAACAAATGTAAACAAGGGTAAATAATGGTATGACTATGTTAAACTCATTAGTAAGAATTGCATACATTAACAAACTTAATTTATTGTAGTAAAAGACATAATATATAAAAGCAACATGAGGCTTAAACCATTTTTTAATACTACTGTCAGTAGTATAACTGATAGTTCAGACACCAAATAGCCAAAAGTTTTGTTTATTTTTAATCTTGTATTGAAAACAGATCCTGAAGAAGCCACACTTAGTGATAGCCTATTAGCTGAATGGCCAGTTTGCTCTTTGATGGACCCACAGTGACGTATACATTCACAGTAAAAGTGCACTTAGCAAAATTTGACTCGTATACTCCTTTTATTTTAAGTTCTCTTATCTTAATAGATAGGGTAAGTCAAAAATTATCTCCAACTTGTCTATAGAATTTATTTTTATTAACTTTTAGAAAAGACAAAGACTTAATTTAAAATAAAGATCAGATCATAAAGATAATCTCCTTGCTTTCAAATACATTTGGTACTTCTGCCAACAAGCTTTCGTATTCCCTCATGTTTTAGGCTGAGGTGAAAGCCATAAATGCCCCACTATCCTAAAGTCTTTATCAGAAGTGAATTTTCATCCTCAAAGGGCTGCTTTAAGGGACCAAACAGGTGAAATTCAGATCAGGACTATATCAGGACTTTCCATTCTATACTGCTGTTTACTCTCAAGCTTATAGTGATGAATCTTTGTATTGTCGCCAGTAATGATTCTCTTTAAGAAACTTTTACCTTTCTTAGAGTATCTGTCCAAATTTTGCTTAAAGATAACCAAACACTTTGGTTTATTCTCTCCGGTTAATTGTTTTGTAACCTGGTACGCCGGCAAACCACAAAAAATGTAACATGACGTATAACACATTCACACCTCCACAGCATTGACAAAGGAGACAGTAGCCTTGAAATCAAAGTGCTGATATGATAGTACGGCCAATAAAAGTATATTCATAAAAATTGCATTGTTTGCTATGTCTACTGATGATAACTATTACTAATATTATAAAATAACAATGCAGGCAAGTAGAATGATACACACATCCCAATGTGCTTATACTAAATATAACCACTCCCCAATGGAACCCCACCCTTCTAATCAGATAGTTCAATCAGAACTAACTGTTTTACAATGGAAATGTTACAGTTATTTAATGATATAAATGCAAAGGTCAGGTATGCATTTTATTAGAGAATATTTACATTACATTGCATCACATTCAGCTGATATCATTATTATTTCTTTACTACCAACTTCTTAATATATACTATTTAATATATTCTGAACATCTGAATAAGGCATCTAAATATTTTTCTCTCATCTATGTTAAATAACTGACATAATTAATCTAGTACAATTTATACTAACATTTAAAAGTTTATTTTAACATTTCAAATTTTTGACAACACAATACAAAATAAACAGTACAGCTGTATTTTAACCAGACATAGAAAGCAAATGTAAGATAAAAGTTTATAGAGAAAAAAGGAGAAGCAGCATGAGAAAGCATAGTAATGTTATAGAGTTATGAGTGCTCTCACTACCATTATGCACTCAGTCTTTATAGAGGTGTTTCATACTGAACACACCATTGTAATGCCTTTATTTTATTAACTGCATATTTATAATAATTACAAAAGTGTCATAAAATCTCTTATTCTTGAAAAATCTATTATTGGTATTAACAGAAGACTTCATGTACAGTAAGGTGATGAGAGTCTTAGCCACAGTAAAACATTTGAATGATGCAAAAGTATTAAATAAGGCTGTACTTCTGTGAATGATGATCCTGGCCAAGATGGATCTCAGAGCCCATGCACATGTTCGCAAGAACATTCAACAAGTGAATTGACTTATCCTTGAAAAGCGATGGATAACTTGTCACCAACTTGCAGAAGAGATGCTGCTGTCTGTGGGAACTGTACACACTTTCACATTACAGGAACTATAAACTATAACCATTGCCATAACATCACACCTTTAGGGATATTCAGATTCTGGCTCTCTGCAGAGTTATTACTTTATAAAAAAAAATTCTTTTGCTAAATAAGTAATAACAAGGGGGGGGGGCAGATTTAGTTTTAAAGTAAACACACTAGTTAGTTTGTTGTATTTACTGTAATTTGTTTTTAATGCTATTGGATTTTTTTTTTTTTGGATAAATTATTGTTTTACTGTTTGTCTTTAGTTATTTTCTCCCGTTATGTAGTTTGTGTAAAGGAAGCTCCCTGAAGGCACAGCTCTGAAATCTATACTTTGTTATTACGTTTATTGCTATTGGCAATTTTTGGAAGGCAATATGTCTATGTGCATATTTTTTGGAGAAAACAGGAGGACCTTGAAGAAACCCACACAAACACAGAGAGAACACAGGAAACATCAGAACGAATCGTCATCAACCTCAGGATCAAATGTAGAGTAGATTATATAGGAGTAATAGTATTTTTACTTCAGAAATTGTTTACATCTTAGCAACTCTCACCAGCTGGCAAACATGGTGAATGGGTTTAATCAGCTCGGCTTTATCAACACGGCTGTTCCCAACATCTGTTATCATCCGAAGAAGTTCTAGAGAGGGTTTAGGTTCAGAATTTTCTAAATTAATGCACGACTATATCAATACAAATTTATAAAGTCATACTCTTGTTTAGTAAACATGCCTGATTCACGGATGTAAGGAAGTGTTTAAAAACAAAACATCGCCCCCTGGTGGATAACATTATGGATTTTAACTGCAGAAGCAAAAACCACAACACACACCAAACTATCAGGTTGCATTGTATTGTAGTTTTATAAATGTCTTCCTTTAATGTCCTCTCATTGTTCCTCCAAAATCTTAGCAAGGTAGCGGGAATTCCCAAAAAAACTATAAAAAAAAAAAAAAAGAAAAAAGGATGGGGTGATGAAATAAATGAAATTTATGAAAAACAGGTACCCTCCCATCTTTTGGTTTCAGTTCCTCTTGTGAAAATATTTAGCATGCCAGTTTTACATCACTGACTTTTATAGTTCAGTTTCGGCTTAAAAACTAAGTATCTAAAGTAGATTTAAAGTTTCACCGATTTACTGTAAAGACATCATGGTTTAACCCAAGTTCTTCACACAGGTAACTGAGTTCTCTTCAGTTGTACTCGTTTTTTGTTGCAGAAGTATGAGAGACTAAGAGGAAAAGAGGACAGTTAAATTTCCATGCTGTTTTCAGGTTGACATACAGTGAACAAACCACTTCCTCCGCCACTGGCAATTATAACTGAGAACACAGAAGTACTACATGTCATTGGATTTACAAAGGTATGTTTTAAATGTGTTTTCTTAGCTGCGCAACTAGTTTAAAGTTAAGTTCTTCTCAGTTTAATATATGTATAGCAGTACGGTGTAGTACAGTATTTAATATTTATGACACTTGTGGTGATGATGGATGAAAGTTCAACTTCACAAGAAGAAAATAGGAAATTTGGACATGCTGTGGCCATGGATTCAGAGACTCAGCTTCTCAACTTAAGGACCGATGATGAAACCACACACCCGCTTAACTCTGAGCAACTAGGGGAGACATCGTTTGACACTGGTCAGTAATGTCTGTTGCGTAGGATGTTGGTTGTCTGACATGTACTGTACATGATACCCTAACAATTTCATTAGTAAGTAAATCGCTGTTTCTTGCATGCAGCTGAAGGCACCAGTGCCTCCTGTCTCACTACAGCAGAGCTTCAGCAGCACTGGAGGGCGGTGAAACAAGAGATTAGGTCTGTCAAACTGCTGTTTCAGATACCATCCACCCGTACTATAGAACACGCAACATCCAGATATGTGGTGAGTTAAGGCATGGCTCAAACAGATTAATTGTACATGATTATCAACACAGTAGAACTCTATCTTTTGTATACAATGTTACAATCACATTATAAGATGACTTGAGGTGAGTGTGCACTCAGCAAAATAAACCTCATGAAAAACTTGTGCTCCACAAAAAGTTGTGCTCCACAATTAGGAGTTAGGAAATGCTCGATAGATTTGCCATCTACTCCAATGAGAGAAAACCGGTCCAAGGACTGGACTTAATGGACATTAGAAGAGGCTTTGCTGCAAGTATTGTCAGCCCACTAGAATTTGGACTTAAACACTAGTTAGCAAAACATCACAAGTCATAGAGTACAGCTGTACAGATGGTTACAATAAAATAAGCCATACATGTGGGTAAACTTCTGTTTATATTATTATTATTATTATTATTATTATCATTATCAGTTGACAGTCATACTCTATACACTATAGAAATTCTCCAAAAATATTTAGCCCTCAAGATTAAGTTAATAGATGATGAGTACATTTATTAATTTTTTTATTATTTGATTTCATAATTTAATGCTTTGTAATAACTTCATCTGTTGGTGTTTGACTTTGTGTGGCACAATAGCTAGCACGGTGACCATGCACCACCGGGGTCAAGAGTTAGATTTTTGACTCGGGTCTGTGAGTGTTTGATATTAATTCTCTCTAATTGTAATTAATTGGAGGCCATTTTCTCACTCCTTACTTGTGTTGTGTTCGAGCTAAGGGTGAGTGGATTATTGGTGCTAGAGTGACTTTATTTTGGATGTGGAAGTAGATGTCATTATGTAAAGTACATGTACAAAGCCGAAAAAATGCAACTGTGTTTACTCCCCCTTCCTCACAGGTGTATCAGATAATACTGATCAGATCAGGCAGTTATGATCGTAAGCATGCTGCCATTGAGCGCCGCTACTCTGATTTCCTCCACTTGCACCATGAGCTTCTTCAGGACTTCAGCGAGGAGCTTGAGGATGTCACCTTGCCCAAGAAGAGGCTGATGGGAAACTTCTGTGAGGAAAACATCGCTGAACGGCGTGTGACTCTCTGTGACTACCTGACTCAGCTGTACTCTTTGCGCTACATCCGACACTCACCTGCGTTTATAGCATTCTTCACTCACCCTGAGCTGAAGACTGCCTATGATCTGTTGCGTGGAGGCCGCTACTCTCACGCCCTGGAGGTTCTGCAGAATGCATTAGTGCTCCAGGAGAAACTGTGTTCTCATGACTCGCCCCTGCTTGTCCAAACACTTTGTGCTCTCTTGGTGTGTCAGAGGGACCTGGGGGATTTCCATGCAGCTTTTCAGACTGGACACAGGGCGCTGCCGGCAGTAAGACGCTATGGACTGCGCAAGTATCGTAGCCCGCTACTGGAGGCCATGGTTGATCTGGGGTATAAATTACAGCGCCCTGTGGCTCAGTTACAAGAAGAACTGATCAGAGTTCAAAACTCAACACATGGATCAGAGACACTAATGTCACTAAAACAGCTTGTGGTACAAGAGTTTACATGAACCCAAGGTTTTCATTATCCCCCAAATCAATAAAACTTTACTTGAATAAAATGTCTTCAATATATTAAAACTATTGTGTAGTACTGGGCCAGGGTGTAATGTCATGCTGTGATTATTATTTGTACATGTTTTATGATGTATGTTGGCAAACATGTATGAGTGATAAAAGCTTTTTAATAAGATGTTATACAATCAGTTTAAGAAGAACAAGTATAAAAAAAGAACAGTTATTCTTAAAATATGTTTGTTTTTGTGATCATAATTTTAATCTAATACTAGATTAAATGGATTTTTCCATGTCTCATGTCATTCTAAAAATTATGTGCATTCTTATTTATTCCTATAACATGATGTACACCATGCTACAAATAACCAGATTCCACCTTTTCCTAGTGTATTTTTTTTTTTCTCTAAAATCTAGGCCTAATCTTGGATATCTAGTTATGCATCAGTTCTTCCTTAATATACCAAAAAGGAGTCAGTTCTAATACATAAGTTAGACATATGTTATTTAAAAAGAGACCTTATGCATTTAGTCCTTGCATCACAAACAGGAAATAAAATACAGATAAACCTTGGATTGCAAGCATAATTCATTACGGAAGTGTGCTTGTATATGAAAGCACTGGTATATCAATTTCGCCATAAGAAATAATGGAAGCTCAGATCATCCGTTCCACAACCCAAAAATATTCATATAAAAAGAATTAAATTAACACTTTACATTTGAAAAGAATCACGACAGAGCAGTGTTTCCATTAGTGTGTGTGTGTGTGTGTGTTTGTGCGTTCATGCGTGCGCGTGTTTGTGCGCGTGTATGTGGAGGAGGGGGGCAGGGGCTACTGTGTGGGATGACTTTCAGACATACGTGCACAAACACACAAACACATACACACTACCTCTCTAATGACACTCGCCTGCACGCACACACACTAACAGAATCACTGCTGTAAAGTAAAAATAAAACTAATTAACCTGCATTTGACCTTTAAAAAGAATAGCGACAGAGCAGTGCTTCTATTAGTGTGTGTGTGTTTGTGCAGGCATGCGTGTGAGTGTACTGTATGTGTGAAGGCAAAAGGAGGGGAGGAGGGAGGGGCTACTGTGTAGGATGACTTTTACACACACACACGTGAGTGTGCGTACAAACACACAAACAATAACAGAAACACTACTCTGTCGGGAAGCTTGTTTAACAAGGAACTTCTCTAATGACACTCGCGCACACACACACACACACACACACACTAATGGAATCACTGCTTTCTGACAGAGAGACTCTGGAACTTTAGCAAGGAACCTCTCTAATGACACTTGCTTTTGCTTTACGCGCATGCACACACACGTGGTCACAATGTTATAATAAACACTACACGTGTGCACATATGTTGACTATGAGACTGAGCATGAGAGATGATTACCCATAATCCCTTAGCACCCGAGAGAAGAACCATTGGCTCAGTTGTGATCACATGACGCTCGGCAGACAAAGCGCATGCATACTTACGTATATCAAGCCCTCGCTGGTTTATTAAGTTACAATTTCTTTCAAAATTGTGCATGCCTTGCAAAACGTTCACAGACCAAGTTACTCACAATCCAAGGTTCCACTGTATTTTTGAAAATCATTTTATGCAAAAATGTATGATAATCACTGAATTCAAATTTGATTTTTTTTTATGCTTATTTTTAAAATGTATATATTTTTGGATTTGAAGTGGTAATATGTTGCAGTTCCTCTTTAACCCTACAGATGGTACTCTCTAAGCTATCCACACTGGCAGACAGCAAAGCATTCTCAAGGGTAAAATATTTTCTAACTTTGGTTAAAATTGCAACACAAGCTAAAAATAAAATTTATACAGAATCCGAATATTGATAAAATCATGATTAAAAATTTTTTTTAATGCAAATCAAACCGTCACCGAGGTATTGCGATAATATCTTATCAGGTGGTCCTTGGTGATTCCCATCCCTATAAAACACTCATGGAAAAAATGCATAAATTTTAGGTTCCACATAAATTATTTAGATATAATAAAAATTCCACTGTGGCTTCACAGATGGTTCAAAAACTTGGTGCCTCATAATTGATTAATGTTATTAAACGTTTATGTAAACTTTTCGTTTACAGTTATAAAGAGAAAACACTTGGACAAACTTAAGTATATTTTAAAGCCACCATGAATAAAAACATTATAATGACCATAGGTAAATAAAAGTATTTCCAGTTCTGTTTTGTTTTCATCATGGGTGCATCAGGCATGAGTAGACGCTGCACGCTCGACTGTGCGATTACGTGGGTCTTGCACCGGTCGAATGCGCATGCGCATCGTTCCTCCATTAATGTGCGCGTGGAGCATGTTTACGCGATGCTGTTAGCAAGGAAGCATTATTAGTGTTGTTTCGTTTGAGTTACAAAGCAATTAATTGGCAATAGAAACCCGACAAAATGGCAAACGAGGGTTCAACGAAGCTGTCGAAAAACCTTTTACGGATGAAGGCAAGTGTTGGTTTGTCGCTACAGAAAACTGATGCACGCGCACTCCTCCTGACTAACATGAAGCGCTTTTACTGAAGTGTAGATTTAGGATTTGTACAAGAAAAAATAAATAAACGAATCTCTGAGAAACTTGTCTGACCTTTAAAGTCCGGATACTGAGACGATAATGAGAGACATTAATACACAGTATTACACACAATGCTTCAGGTTTTGATTAAGCCAGACACTGATGTAGCCATGGTCCAAAACTTCACACATCAATTAATGTTGTATTTTTTTCTCTGCAGTTTATGCAAAGAGGTCTTGATGCAGAGGTAAAGAAACAACTGGAGGAAGAAGAGAAGAGGATTATAAGTGATGAACATTGGTATTTGGACCTGCCTGAACTTAAAGCCAAAGAGTAAGAACTGACGATCTTGAATTTTTAAAGATCTTGAATTTTGTAACGCCTTCTTAACACCTCCATTCTGGGGTGCTGTTAATTGGTGATTTTTAAGGCTGCTAAATCTAAATGAACAACTTCTCTGCAGCAGAGGGAATGCTTTGGTCTTGCTTTTCTGGGATGCTCTTGATGGGTTTTGCCAATGCACTTGACGATACTGTTTTTGCAAGAATTATTCCAGAACAACTGACCTTCGTGTCTTAAAATAAACAACTGACTGTAGATGAGATGGTGGTATGTAATTAACAATGACAATAATGTCATATGTGTTATTTCATAGTTTTGAACTCTCCAGTAATTTTACAGAAAGTAGAAAATAAATAAATAAACATTAAATGATAAGGTTTTGTCCAAACATTCGGCTGATACTGTACTTGAAAATCAGCATGAAAAGAGGAATCCTAGCTAAGCATGGAGGATGTGAATGATCATAAACATTAAAAAGAGAGAATGATCAATGTAGATCAACAAGCTAACTATATGAGACTTGCATATTTTGTAGGGTTACAAATATTTTCTAGTTTTTTTTTTTCTATCAAATAAATCTCTGCTAGTGTATTTTTTTAGATTTTCTTTCCTATTAATCTACAGTGCTTTTGCTCATTTAACAAAACTTTAACTGTTTGGCTCATTTAGACTCATCTGAACTGTGTGTGTGTGTGTCTTTAATGTAGGAGCTACATTGTTGAAGAAAAGAGTTACATTCCATGTGAAGACTTGGTTTATGGAAGAATGTCATTTAAGGGATTCAATTCTGAGGTTGAGGTAATCTCTCGTTTAAGGATCTGTTCCTACTTTCTGGTAACATTTTATAGTGTGGTCCTTACCATCTGATTGAATCCTCTGTAGAAACTAATGGTTCTAATGAATGCTCCCAAAGAAGAGGAGGATGAAGTGGAGGAGAAGGATACGACTCAGATGGACATGGATGTAACTGATGAGGAGATGGCCATGAGGTAGGGTGTAGAAGAGAAATATAAAATTTCAAACATTGGCTTTGGGCAATTTTATCAAAATAGTTTAGTGTGTACCATGTACAAGTCGGTTAAAGCTATTTTTGTTTTTCTTTCTAGATATGGAAGCTTGGTTGAAAGCATGAAACGAAGATTTGCCAAAAAAAGGGAACGCACATGTCTAAAGAATGTCGAGGAAGATCTCAACCATAATACTGTAGAGACACAACCTAAGAAAGCTTTCTTAAAGCCACAGGACTGAGGCATTTCATAGCCTTTAGAAAGTTTTTTTTTTTTCTTCTTTTTTTCAAAAGTCCTTCAAAGGATATATATATACACAGACTTTGACCTTTTATTGTTTTAATGCCTTTACGAGCGTTCATTGTGTGTGTGTGGGGGGGGGGGGGGTAATAGAATGCTACAAAATGGCAGTAAAAATGGATGTTGTACATCCTTGTTTTTAAACAAATGTTTATGAACATTATAATGTGCATTGTGTTTATTTTTTAGATATCTTTGGGCCACCCAGGAGAAGGTATAGTTAAAAATTCTTGTGCAAGAACTGAAATTTAAAGGTCTGTTTTTTCACAGCAAAGAAAAGTATGGCAATTTCAAAAAATGCATGTGTGGCTCTTGTGTTGATAAAGTAAAACTCCAGTCACAGTATATCTTGTTCAGGCACACCACCACTTTTTTAATGGTAATGGATCCATCTTATATATGTAGCTAGAACACACCTCTTGCATTTTCCTTGTGACAGAATTCCAAACAAATCTATGTTTCAAAATCTGTCTTTATGGTACATTTATGGGTCAGTAACATCTCAAATGTATTAAGCAAAAACTTGACAATCATTAAAAAATAAATGCATGCATGGCAGGTACTGCTAGCATAGCACTATTTCTTTTCAGCACTCCGGGGGCTCACATGTAAACACATCCAACCCAGCCTGCTTCAGTAAGTCATGATCAGTGTCTGTTATGTACATCTCTTTACAGCTTCTCCAAGGCAAGCAAATAAAGTGTCTTAGTAGAGAAGGTGGTATTCATTTTTAGAGGTTTTATTCATTAGATTTCTTGCAGGACAGAAAAAATTTAAATTAATCATTGATACATTTGGACCCTGCAGAAACAAGGTTAGCATAGGCATTTGCTTAGATTCAACCCTGCTGCTGGAAGACTCTCTGCTTTCCTTATTCGATCACAATAACTACAATTCAGAAATGGGTGGCAATTAGCTTCTTTAACTAACTTGTTGTGCTGGGAGCTGAGAAAACACTAAAATGTGCAGGGCAGGGTGACCAGCATTGAGAAGCACTGGGTTACAGCGTATAAAATATAAAATGCATTACTACTTGCACATTCTCACTATAAAAAGTGTTTCATTTTTTAATAGCCACTCCTGCTGGACTGAAGGCTTTATAAGTTAATAACCTTGCAAAAATGGCATCAAACAGGTGCGTTGGACAGATCCTTTGTAGGACTGGAATGGCCCAGGCCATGGGTCCCGGATAGTAAAAAGCCCTTGGATTTTTTGAAAGTAACGCATGTTGTAGATCATCCAGCACTGGCTTAAAATTAGCACAGGTTTGAGTAGTCATTGTACTTAAAGTGTGTACCATAGAGCCGATGTACTCTTCTCCATATGCATCTATTACTTCTTGGGACTGGGTGCTGAGGATTTCCTGCTGGAGTTTACACCATTCCTCTTGACTGCCAAAAATGTCTGATGCACAGATAGTGTTGGGTGAAAAGGGTAATGTCAAAATCAATGTACAAATTAAATACAATTGGTCAAAGTGTTGATCTGATGCAAATCGTGTTAAAGTAACTGGTTCAGTACTCACTTGTCTTGAAGCCCCCGGGCTGAACAATGGACACTTTTACGCCCCAACAGGACAGTTCTTGTCTCAGAGCTCCATAGTAAGAAATCACAGCTGCCTTAGATGCTCCGTATGCAGCGAACCCTGGAAACGGAACTTCTCCTAGTGAAATCCATTAAAAAATAATTAATTTACACTTTTAAATCTGTGGGTAGTGTTGAGGTTACTTGCATTTCTTAGTACAAAGAACACTATGGGATTAAAGAAAGAACAGAATATTTGAAATATAATGCTCAGCTTTTGAAAGGGAATCCAACCCTGAGATAAACAAGACAATACCCAATCCACTGGGGCTATGTTTTGACTGAGTTCCACAATGTTGCTTTATAACACAAAACTTGTGCTAACATGGCAAAGTATGAAATGCAAAGTCATACTGGTAACCAAATCTCATCTGGCATGTTATCTTCAAGTGGGTTAGATTTTAAGATGAAAGCACACACAAAGCCTTTATATACCTTTATTGGCTATGATGCTGAAAACAGTGCTGTAGTAACCATAATATAGCGAAATACAGAATAGAAACCATATCATACCTGACATACTGGATACACACACAATCCTTCCTTGTGCTTGTCTTATCAAAGGCAGGAAAACTTTAGTAACCTCTACACCAGCAATAAAATTCACATTCATGAGTTTTCTTAATATTCTCATAGGAAGAAGTTCTGCATCACACGTATGTCCAAGCACTCCTGCATTGTTCACCAGTCCCCAAAGACCTGACCAGAGGGAAGAACCATTAATCAGATACCCTTTAGCACTGGCATTTCAAATATAATGCACAAGCCTTTTCAGTTTTCTGTTTTATTCCATCATTATTTGATGATTAAACATTAAAACACCATTAAACACCAAACACTGCCACGCTCGCATTTATTTTGTCAACCAGTCTTTGTGCATAGTATGTCAAGATACAAAACAGGATTTATTGTTGTCACGCTCTACTTATTGTTAACGTTCAGCATTTTATTGTTTTAGGGTTCTGTAACAAATGTCTTTTATTTTATGTAAAATGAAATCATTTATCAAACAAGAATAGATCCCTGTTGAAGAATAAACAAATCTCAGTATCAGGGTTTAAAGGCATCAAAAACAAATCTCAAATTTAGTAGATGCTGCAATTTTCTGGCACTTAAAAAAAAAATTACCTGTCTCTCCTCTTTGACTCTTGATAAGCTTATGAGCTTCAGAGATTTGGTCTATGTTTGTGATATCCAGCTGTAGGATGACGAGCTGTGCAGAAGAAACCTCCCTGAGCTCCTGAGCACCAGGTCCGAACTCATCCAGCACTCCTGCATACACCTTTATCCCAGCCTTGTCCAGGATTTTAGCAAGATTGTGGCCAAAACCAGAGTCACAACCTGTTGCATACACACACACACACACACAGCTAATGTTTTCAAAATAATGACAAAAAAAAAGTTCAACTGCATGGAAAGTCATTTCCAAATTGTATTGTTCTCATCCAGAAGCAAACAATAGCTGGAAAGTGTTTAACATGTTGTACTGTAAGGGCCAAAAATGACCTGCTACTATATATAATAGGATTTTTTTTTTTCCAACTTCAAATTTTATGACTTTTCCTAGAATGACTCCAGATAAACATATTAATAATATATGTTTGTGATGAAATGATTGAGAAGCTCCTTTATTTTAAGTATTTATTGAAAATTAAACTACACACTACATATTAAAGTTAAACTTAAAACCTGAAGAATAATCTGTCTTTTTATTGAGATTTGAACATGCCCCACCCCCAAAACAAACACAACTTATCAGATTATACTCCCTTTGCTAGTTCTCAACTCATTTGCAGTTCACAATTAATTTCTTGAAATAATTAAGTCCAGCAAATAAGATTATACCCGTTTCAAAAGCACCTTAAAGACTGAAGCTGCTTACCTGTAATGAGCACTGCTTTGCCTTGCACAGGCAGCATATCCTCCTGCCTTCCTGCAGTAAAGTGGAGCATGCAGCAGCCGCAGGTGGCACTCATTATTATTATTATTATTACTGCCACACTTCCACTTGATATCCAACAGCACAGCATCACCTCCACCACCACAAGCCCTACTGGCCATGACCAGTGAGTTCTACTCCGTCCCACCATCAGCAGTGCAGCACTGGTAGCCACAATCAACACACACAGCCAGAGCTCCATTTCAAGCACCACACCTGAGAAGTAAATAAGGTGCTTTCTCGTTCCTTAACCTTTACATAGCAGTAATCTCATACAAGCCACACCCTACACACAGCCAGGGAAAACTCGGATCTGCCTTCTTGATTTGAACAAGTTAAGATAGAGTTTGTTGGCTGGAACCTGCCATCTTATCACTAACTCCAGCAAAAGACTAAACTTTTTTTTTTTTTTCTAAACAAATACCTGACACATCTGACTGCAAAACTTCAAAAGGCTTCTCATTCTAATGCTTGTTCTCATCTGGACCATCTTGCATGGTCATTTGTAATAAAATGTAAACATGCAATTTATATTTTCAAAACACTAAAAATGCAGTAAAATAGTCTAATATGAAATTGGTATCATTGTGAGTGAAATCACTGAATTAAATACATACACCAATGTATACTTGTGCTTGTCTTATCACAGGCCACCTTCGTACCAGTAATAATACAGTATTTACATTCCAGATTTTTCTAAACACCCTCATTTGATGAAGGTCTCAATCACATGCATGTCCAAGCACTCCTGCATGGTTCACCAGTCCCCAAAGACCTGACCAGAGAGACAACTTAGTGGATTGTTTGATACACTGCATTTCAAATGTAATGTCGTGTCAGTAAAGCACGAACCTAAAATCAGTTTTCACTTAGTTTCAACATACAAAAAACATTTAAAGATGTTTACCATATTTACCAGCAACTGGAAAGTAACAGTTGCTTTATTTTTTTTATGTTTTGGACATGTTCCGTCGGACATTTTTTGCACAAGTGACGTGTCGGATAGCAGGTAGGCTAAATAGAGATGACAACCTGCAGTACCTGTTTACAAGCAATCAAAATGTCCAGAATCTTTAGGTCGATAACCTTAAGCTGTGCTCGACTACATGTCTACACTTCAGTATTTCTATTTTTTTTTTTCTTCAAAAATCAACTAATTTTTGGATCAGGTTTTCCAGTACATTCTTTAAATATAATATGAAAACAACTTGCATAAGATATTTTGTGCAGGTTTCCTTTTTGGCTCTTTATAATCTTTCGAGCTTTGTTGATTTTATTGATATCCACCTGTAGGACAGTAATCTGTAAAGATAAAACACTTCTGGAATTTTGTGTCCTACACTCACTGTCTCTACTGCTTTATCTTTTATTCAGGGTCATGGGAGGCCTGGAGCCTATCCCAGGAGACTTAGGGCATGAGGCGGGGTACACCCTGGACAGGTTCAAAGGGCACACACATACACTATGGGCAATTTGGGAACACCAAATTAGCCTAATCTGCAGGTCTTTGGACTGTGGGAGGAAACCGGAGTACCCGGAGGAAACCCACCAAGCACGGAGAGAACATGCAAACTCCATGCACACAGAGACAGGAATCGAACCCAGATCCTGGAGGCGCCTCCCATAAACTCCAACACTATAAATGTAGACTTCTGTTTTACCTCAGGTGTAAAGTTATTTAAGAGGGCTTAGTTAGGACATGTTTTACTATAGAGAACAGGTATTGACAATTTCTTCCAATCAGGTATTGTACATAATGTAAATAAGAACAAAATAAAACAGTAATAAACAATCCAGTCAACAAAACTCATACAAGAATACAGTGATAAGATATTTATTTTGACCGGCTTGTTGTGACCAAGCAGATGACAAAGCATGTGGAAAGAGAAAGGTAGGGAAGGTTACACCGTCCTAGACCTTGCAGTGCATACAGGAATGGAGATTCCTTTCGCAGGTTAGAACAGGCAACAGAGTACAGTGAAACTTTCACAATGCACAAAGACGATCCAATAGACAATGGTTACACAAGTAAAGTGCTTTTCCTCTTAGGTTAGGCCTAGACTACAGCAGGGCTTTAACGCAATCCATTGATTCCATCAGAGAGGAGAGGCAGGAGGTCTGACTGAGCAATTCATGCACGAATTTTCTTGAAGAAGCCGATAAGCCCGTTGGTGGACGAGTCGTGAGTGTGGACGTCGGAATCGTCCTGCAGCTCAGGCTCAATCTTCTTAGCCAGCTGTTTGCCCAGCTCCACACTAAGAACAGATCACATAATTGTATTTGAGGAGACCGTTAAAGACAGTTCAATAGCACACCCTAGTGCTCCCATTTTATTACAGCTGTAGGACTTTGGATTGGGTGCAGTACCGAGGTCATTTTTGCAAAACACAGTAAATGATTTCTAAGTAAATGTAGGAAAAATGTTACTCACCCCCACTGATCGTAACTGTTGATATTCCACATCACTCCTTGAACAAAGATTTTGTGCTCATACATGGCTAAAACACACATGATTGAAAAAATAAATACATGTAGTCATCCATGTTCTCAGAATTGGCCCATTTCATTGTTTTGTGATAATAAAGGAACAAATTTCAACTATTTGTCCTCTTGATTTTATGCTAGGGTATACGAATTCATAAAGTCAAATGATAGAAAATTGTTGAACTGCATCCGATAGCATATAATGTAATTACACCCAGAGTGCAACTAGCAACATGTTCAAGACTTACCAATCAGCGCTCCAAGAATGAAGGGAGTGAGCTTCTTAAACATGATGGAGTTGCTTGGCTTGTTTCCAAGGAATACTTTATGTGGCAGAAGTCTCTCCAGAGTTTCACCACTCATGCCAGCAGCCTCCAGCTCCTTTTTAGCTTCATCCGATGTTTTTCCCTTCATGAGAGCCTCGGTCTGAGCCAGAAAGTTGGCCATCAGGATCTAAAACAAGAGATAATCTGACTCATAAAACATCTCAATGATGTACAATAACCCACTGGATCACAATATGATTCTCCAGTATGTTACACACCATTTCTGATCAACGTCTGCACTGTCGTACATTTCAAATATACAGAATATATATATTTTTTTTATATATGGAAAAGTTTTTTGAATTTCCAACACAGAAAAAAAAAATAAATAAATGAAGACCTACAGTATGAAAGTAAGAGTAGTCTGAAAGTATACCTTATGATGCAGATTATCTCGGATTGGATGCTGAGACTGAGCAGGTATGAGGAAATCAGCTGGAATCATGCGAGTCCCTATAAAATAGAGAGAGAAAAAAAAAAAAAAAAACATGTAAAAGACTCAATGCTCTAGAAAGCACAAACAAAAGGATTCCATGTTCTAAAAACTTGTCAAACTGGTTAGGTTTATGGTCCTGTGATGGAAGCACTGACTGTAGTGCCAGTTGTAAATAAAACAAGTTTAACCAGATTAAAACTAACTAACTAAATAAATATTAACAATAATAATCAGTTTCTGTGAGCAGATGTTTAACACTGATGTTTGCATCAGATCCTTTGGATCTGTGGGTTGCAGTGCCTCTTTGGATCAGACTTGTTTATCTGGCGCATCCCATGGGTGTACGATTCAACAGGGATCTGGGGTGTTTTTGGAGGCAGGGTCGGGAGTCTTGGGCTGTGTTGTACTGGGTGTCCTGTTGCCTGTCTTTTGTGACCAGCGTTGATGTTTTTGTGCCAATTTGTGCTTAATGGACTCAGTTTTTAAAAATGACAAACCATTGTGTCCCAATTCACAACAGGCAAATCATGAGAAAATGTGCCATAAACAAATGTTACAGATCATTTTACCAGTAACCCACCACCTTATTGTCTTGAATGGTAAACTAGCCATTTCCACAGATAATAAGTCACAACTTCATACGCATGTGTTTTTGAACACATTTTAACTTTAAAGTCAAGAATAAAACATGGCCTTTCAAATGATATCAAATAAGTGTTTATAGTTCTCATCTGTTTTTATTTACACTACTCCCACTCGGTCAGTGGAAGTAGGACAAACTGTGACAGTGGAAGAAACATAACTAGCTCTCCTATAGACTGAAACAGACTGCAGACATTAATTGCGACAAAGGTGACCCAAATAAAATCTCCTGCAACTCACCTGTGGATTGCAACCCAGTGTTTGGGATTCAATGTACTATAACGATCAAGTACATGGTGTATAACATAAGGATTTACACAGAGCTTTAAACCTCGGCGTACCTTGGTGAATGAGTTGGTAGAAAGCATGCTGTCCGTTTGTCCCAGGTTCTCCCCATACGATGGGTCCCGTGTGGTAGTTCACACGAGTTCCATTCTTACTGATGTACTTTCCATTAGACTCCATGTCACCCTATAGACACCAGGCAACAATTACACATTAGAAAACACTGTAAAATACACTTCCACAAAATCGCATGAAAAACAACAGTGTTCTTCAAAGCTTACAAAACCAGCATTTGCACAAACCATCCTGAATGATGCAATGCAACCAACATATGGCTTTCAAAAAACTGACCTGCTGGAAGTAAGCTGCAAAGCGGTGCATGTACTGGTCATAGGGTAGCATGGCATGAGTCTCAGCCTGGAAGAAGTTGATGTACCAGACACCCAGCAAGGCAAGCAACACGGGAAGGTTCTTCTCCAGTGGAGCTGAGCAGAAGTGCTTGTCCTGGATGATGGAGAAAGTAACAGCAACATACATACATTTAACATATTTACGGTCATCCCCATTTTTCCCCACATACTTTGGTACTGACTTTTGGTATGTGGCTTCTCTCAGTCTTGAAAGCAAAGACTTTGACAGTATAGTCTATATTCTTTATTTCAGAATAAAGAAAATAATTTCCACCCATTTCATACTCCTTTGAACTGAGCTATGCCTTTTGCATCAGGTCAGCAGGGTGACCTAATCTACCAGGTCTCAGCCACATGTCTTGCTTTGGTGAAAAAAAAATCTCAAAGCTATCTTTGTTAAAATATGTTCCATATAGCGTCCATACATTATTATATTACTGTCATTACATAGATTATATGCCAGTGCTACATCATTCAGTCACAAATGAGGCTTTGGTAACTGCTGAGAATAAATGTATCAAATACTGAGACTCCAAGCTTTCTAATGATCGTTTTAACATATTGGGCCCACATGAGTCTCAGTACGCAAGCAGAGATTCTTATTTTTAATTACAAGTTTGTTTTAACGCCGCACAAGGCCAGGTTAAAGAGTTGACTCAGCAGTAAGGCGATAACTGCGATGTGCATGGTTTTGTGCTAATTATATCAAATGTATACATGTCCTGGTCAAATGGTTAGTAACTATGTAAATTAGCATTAGTGTCCTGGTGCTCAGATGTACTCTCGTTTCCTTTTGTGCAGCTAGATATCCGCTTTAGCCAGCATGCCCTATTGGTTGTGCCTGGGCATAAATGATTATTTTAATCGTACGATTAAACAAATTAATCTTCTGGAAAATTAGAGAGATGGTTAATGTAGTTCATTTCTGAAAAAACATTTATTTTACTGCACTACATATTCGTGCCCTTTTCATAAGACTTACTTATTAAGTAAATGTTAACTTGCTGATCATGGATTAAAATTTCAATGTTTGTTTCAAATGTTCTAAATGTTTTGAGTCAATATTAGATAGTCTAGAAGACTAGGTATTTTTAGTCATTTGAGATAACCAAGTCTGTGAATGTGTTCACATAAATGAATTAATTTATTTTCAATTATCATGATTAATAAATCTAAAGTATTGAGTTTGACCTGTATCCCAGAAAACTTGAGGAGAATGTTTACATTAACCACACAGTTCAATCCAGGGCCCATGCCCATATATGTCAGAAAGCAGTCCAGACAAAAACTAATAATTTTTAAAAAGGTACATACCATCCAGTGGGCACCAGCTAGGAGCTGCTCGAAGTTGTCGAAACCTGCAGAAAGATACAGAACACCCAAACGTTAAATAATGCAGGCTACCAGTAGATCGGTCATTAGTCACGAACAGTTCATCATAACACCATAGCATCATTCTCGAGCTGACATACCTACGTGCAGTGCGATAGACAAACCAATAGCTGACCACAGCGAATAGCGCCCACCAACCCACTAAAAAGAACAAGCAAACTGTTAAGTAGCTCCACATTTCCTTATTATAAGGCCTGGCATTTGCAAAAAAACATGCAATAAACAAATTCCTCACTCAGGAGATCACTAATGTATCATGCTGACACTGGGACACTGCGTGCAATAAAAGTCTGTCCTCCAGGCTTTAGTGCTAGGCTCCATTTTGGTTAAATGAATCAGTACGACATACTCACATCCCAGAACTCAAACATGTTCTCAGTGTCGATACCAAAGACTCTCACTTTGGGCTAAAGAAGAAGAAGATGATTTCAATTAATTTTGGCACCCATCAATAACCTACTGTCCATAAAGATGAATACTGCGAGTACTTTGTGCATGAAGGACTCACCGCATTGGTGGAGAGAGCCACAAAATGTTTTGCCACTGCAGAAGCCTGCAAATTAAACAATATTAGTGTGTCAGTTAAGAAGCTTGCAGCACTTACAGGCTGTGTTAGAGTCAGGATACTCACATCGTGGGCAGTCTGCAGAAACCATTCCTTAGCAGATTCGGCATTAGTGATGGTCTCCTGAGTTGTAAAGGTCTAGAAAGGCCAAACATGCAGGATTATTAATCCTGACATGACTCATAAACATGCAACTTAGGATTTGTATAAGGCCATTGAGTGCAGAGTTTAAACAGTTACACAATCTGTTTGCTTTATATCTTTCCCTACCTTTGCTACCCGGTCTTTAATCAAGTGCTGATAAGAGCTGAGGCGGCCAAGTGGACTAAATTCTAAAGATATTTTACAGCATACTTTTAATAAACTTAAATAAATGGGGCTCAAAAGTGAAACTCGTCCATTTAACTAATATTGCAAACGTGTGCGCTGCCATTTCGAAACATTACAGGGAGTCGCATTCAAACAAAACACATCTCAGTGTGTACATGCCATTTAATCTATTAGTATTTATCCTGACACATTCCAATAGCACAGGACCACAGCAATAAGAATGCATACATTTCTCTGTCCATTAACTCTAAGGCAATGCTTCATGTTTGTCAGTCTTTTGTCCATACAGCTAACAGTTCATGTCCACTGTGCTAGATTATACAACTAAGAGCCTTACTACAAACTGCAGATGATGGACAAGCTTCACAAAAGCATGGTAAAGTGCAGAGGTTAAGTGCTATGACCAACCTTGGATGCGATGATAAAAAGTGTGGTTTCTGCATTCAGCTGAGCCAAAGTCTTAGCCATGTGTGTCCCATCAATGTTGGACACAAACCAGACATTCGGACCACCTTTAGAATACGGCTTCAGGGCCTCGGTCACCATCAGTGGACCCTGGTACACACAGACGTGATCCATGTTATTCAGGAAAAAGACATTTGATTACCATTTGAGCAGCGAAAAACTTTCAGGAATAATGTGGTGAAAGGCAGTTTAACATACCAGGTCTGAACCACCAATGCCAATGTTCACAACATCAGTGATGGCTTTACCACTGAAGCCTTTCCACTCTCCACTACGCACTCTCTGCAAAACACACACACACGTTAGTACAACTAAAGTTTGTTTTATAGGAATTGTGGAAAATAGTAAAATGAGGACGCTCACCTGGCAGAAACCCTTCATTTTCTCCAGGACTCTGTTCACCTCAGGCATGACATCTTTTCCATCCACCAGGACAGGGGTGTTGGAACGGTTCCTCAGGGCAACATGAAGGACAGCTCGACCCTGCTCACACACACACACACACACAACTCAGGATTACCTCACGCTCATTTGACTCAAACGGACTTCTTACTGTTATCTATAGCTTCTGCACAACCAACATTGCCATTTTCTTCTGGGTTCACAGAAACCACCACCTCTTGCATGCTCACTCAGCCTGTTTAGCCAAATGTGAGCAAAACTAGAACATCAGTTAGAACCTGAATTCATTTTAACTAATTAACACATTATACTCATTACTTGCACGAGGTCACATTGGCATGCTAGACTACAGTATGTGATGTTTTATAAGCCTCACAGTTATAAATGGAAAAAAAAGAAATAATACTATAGGAGTTGTTCTGATCTTGCCGTGCTTCACCAGGAAAACTCCCAGTCCTAAATGATATGTCACAGGCCACTGGGTGACACTTGGCAGTTAAATGAGAGAACAAAGTTCATTAGATTTTTGTTTTTTAATCAGTTATGATATGCATGCTGACAGGCCCTTGAGTTCTAATTAATCAGGCAGCATGACTTTGTAGCTTTCAGCTATGATTAAATTGTTGTTATGGATAAATACTTTTCTTTAAATGCAACATTGGATAGAAGCTACGTTATCATGGACAATGTTTCACTCCAACAAAAACCATTAAGACCAGAAACTCCACTTTAAATAGATTAACTATTTTCATAGATGTGGATCTTATTATACATGTTCAAAGCAGCATTTAATCAAAATATAATGTGGACATACACAAAGTGGCCTTCCCAGTGTCAAGTGTTTAATCTACCACGAATATAACAGAAGAATGAAAAGATGAATCAAAATGTTGAAGTTAGATTAGAATTCCCATATTTTCCAACATATCCCTTCTCTTCTTTGACATAAGAATTTAGTCTCGGCGATGTTGCTTTTTTACTTATGAAATGGAGAGCCAAGTCAGCGCTTCTTCCTCTACCAGATACGCCGCATAGATAAACCCTTAGTTACACATCACCCCTCTCATTCTGATTGAAAAATTCCAGTTGGGCTACACAGGGTCAGTCTGTTACGCATCGATTTATTCAAACGAGGCTCCAATTCCAATTATTAGTGAGGATTACTGTTTATAAATCACAATTTAAATTGTTTTTTCAGAGGCTTAAAAATGTTTCAGCTGAATATTCAACTGACGACATGACAAGTTTTTCTGAAGTACATTCTGGCTTTACTCTGTAAAAGGCGTTCAAGACTGAAACCACAATCAGAAGACTAAATACTAAAAGCTAAACCTCTGTGTCTGTTAAGGTTTGTTACATAATTCAAGTTAAAATGCTTGCTAAACAAACTTTAAAAACTGAATCCTGGGCATTTGATAAATGACAAAGGAATTTAGAATGAACAATTTAAAGACATCTAGTCATATAGTTGTTTGACCATACCTCAGTGAAGTTGATCTTTTCTCCACCAAACATGCGCTCTCTGGCTGCCTCCACTCCTACTGACCTCGCCTATGAACATGGTCAAAGAGAGGGAGGAAAAAAATTTAATAAATTATTGTTTACAAAATCAAATATAAGTGACCTAAACATCTGCATGATTAAAAAAAATTAAAACGAGGAAAGGAATATTAGAACATAGCACAGTCCACTTGCTGAAACTAAAGAAAATCAAAAGTGGCCCATCTGCAACTCTGAAGCCTGAAATTCTCTTAAATGGAAACTTCTATTTTAAACAATTTTACTTAGAAAAAAGTGGCAGTACCATCTTTATAAATGGGGTAAAATATTTAATACAAATATTCCTATTCAGTCTCCTCATATATTTATTAATAAAATATAACTTATTGCATGTGCAATTAATTTTGCTCATCTTGAGGAACAGTTCTGGAGTTCATTATATTTAAGAGGAACTTAACATGTACATATGGGTCTTTAGTAACTCTGGTACATTTGATATTCTTCCTCCATTTGGTTTCTTAGAAGGAAGTACAGTTTGAACAGTTCAGAGACCGGTTCCTATTTCTAGTCTGCAGGGGCTCACAAATTTTACATTTTGGTTTCACCCCCCCGCCCCAAATTCAGCACATGACCAATCTCATAATAAGCTAACTGTAACTGCATTAGGCTGTCCAGGATAGGTTAAGGAATTCCAAGTAGATGTTTTAGATTAACGACTCAATTAATGAGATCACAGGTAAAGTTTATGCAAAGAATCTGTGATGACTTAAACATTCAACAGGCAAAGACAAATGACAAAGCGTTATGTGATTGTTATATATGAATTTAGTGGTATATAAAGAACTTTGGAAAAATAAACAAAAAAATGTGCTAGGGATTTATGTATGAGCTCATTAGCACTGTGAACACTGGAGTGTGTTTAAGACTGATGCAATCTGACAGTTGACATAAACAAAACTTCCCCCTTTAACACGCTCCAAATGTCCCCGCAGCAGCAGAATGATGTGCACTAAAGAAAAAAAACTATAATATCTATTGGAATCTTAAACATCCTTTTGACCCATGTAAACATTTACAAAAAATTCATTCAATCATATTATATTATATTATATTATATTATATTATATGCACTATTTTCTATAATTGAATTCAAATCATAAAACTCATTCTAGATTCATTAAACAATCAACTGAAATATTTTGAGCCTTTTTTAATTTTGATGATTACGGTTAACAGCTCATAAAAAATAATAATCCAGTACCTCAAAACATTCCATTTTTAATCTGATTAAATTGCTATTTAGTGGTAGGTCTCTCGCCTGCCATGCGGAAGGCCCGGGTTAGACTCCCAGCCAAAGCCCAGACCCCAGACACTGGATGCAGTGCCGGTTCCTAGCACAGATAAAATGGGAGGGTTGTGTCAGGAAGGGCATCCGGCATAAAACCTGGGCCAAGATGTTTTGCAAATTGAATGGTCCGCTGTGTCGACCCCTCGACGGGAGCAGCCGAAAGACTTACAACATTTCCTGCTTCTATGCCAGTGCCAAAACTTTCACTAACTGATTTACTGGCAATATTACTGGGCTTGCTCGGCCTGCCAACTTGCCTGACCCAAACCCCATAGATAAGCTATGAGCTACATAGTCCCCTTGTACTGTCAAGGGGAAGATGAGAAACACCTGAACCAACAACACAGATGAGCGGAAGGCTGCCATCAAAACACCTCACAGGCTGATCGCCTCCATGCCATGCTGCGTTGATGCAGTAATTTGTGCTAAAGGAGCCCCGACCAAGCATTGAGTGCATAAATTAATATACTTTTCAGAGGTTGGAAATTTCTGTATAATAAATCCTTTTTTGATTGATCTTAAGAAATTTTTCATGAGCTGTATGCTTCAATCATTAAAATTAAAACAAAAAGATGCGTTGTGAATAGCAATACATGAGCCTCCATTGACTAGACGACTAACAGGAAAAGGACTGTACCATATCCAGCAGCATCTTCAGAACATCTTCATTGATGAGATTCTTTGAATAATCCAAGAGTAGTTCTCCATCATTTGTCTCAAGGGTGACACTAAAGGGTAAAAATATTATTAATTATTATTATGGTGGACTTTAAAACATGGACTTTTCTTGATAAAAACGAATAAGAGATCACAAGAATGTGCAACATACAAATATGACATAAATAATGCAAGATATTAACATTATAACATGCTTTTTTTTTTTTTTTGTGAATCATGGGTATTATTAAGTGTCTGTGCTTTATCTTGAGGGAATCCAAACCCTATACGGGTAACACACCCGCCCAGGGCTTCCTGATGCACGTACTGTAGGTAATGAAGGCCTGTCTGTTCCTATACAACAAAAGACCTACTGTAGCATAACCTGCTAAAAATGTTAATGCTTGCTCTGATAGAAATAGGCCGGGACACACAATGCATCACAGTTTACAGGGTGTCCATGGCAGCTAATACAGCGCAGTGGCATGTTTCAGGGGCAGAACACTGCAGAAGTGCTTCAGCCATGGTTTGAGGAACATGATGAAGAGCTCAAGGTGTGTGTGTTGACTTGGCCTCTGGAGTCCCCTGAGTGATGATGCATATGGTGTATAGGACGTGATGACTAAACTCGGGCTGCGTGCAGCACCACACGTCGCTCTGCCACGCGCTCACCGATGAGCGGCGCGCTTTCATCCTTTTTAAGGCTCCGACAACACGGCACAAATAACAAAACCACTGCAGTTAGATAGAATATATATATCACATTACACTAAGAGCCCGGCATGAATATTTTTGGCACTAAGTCAGCGGCATATTGGGATTTTAGTCGCGCGAGCGTCCGTGCGCGTGCGCGCTTGCTGAAAACTGTTGAGTGACCTTGTACGCGGTTTGATGCCGCTTAGCATCAGCTAGCGCTGGTTAATGCTGGATAAGACAGCTTCACTGAAGGGACGAAGGGGATGCACACGCACATATACACACTTTTATACGACGGACAAACTATTGTTTCTACATTATATTTGATGCAATGCCAAGACAGACTCGTTAACCGGATATGTGCCAACAGGAATTGCACTACTGGCCCTGTGTTGCAATCCTGTGCCACATCCATCTAATCAAAGGTGAAGAACAGAGAAATCTTTCAGAAGTCACCTTACTTATACTATGACTCACATTTTACATCACAGTTTTTTTTTTTAGGAGAAATTCACACTCTGGTTGCATTTACCTGAATTTTGAGAACCTGTCCTTGTCCGCATCGAACATCTCCCTCATCTTCAAGCTGGCACCGTTGGCCTTGTACCATTGCTCCAGCTTCTTGTAGTTCGGATCGTTAGTCAGGCCCATGATGCTGAGATTTCGGCGGTGAGAGACTGTGTGGAAAGATTACTTCTGAAGTCAGTCGAATGGAGGAGCTGACAGAATGATAAGCGTGACTGCAGCTTTAGTAGGAAGTAGCAGATCATTAAACCACGCCCACTAGGCCAAACACAAACCTATTGGACATTCTTGTGCACTTCATAGGGCGTTTAAACTGTTAATCGACACCCTATACATCTAGTGCTCTTGTATAACAAAATAGATCTATTTGAGATTTAGCCCTGGTGACGGCGCTGCAATAATATTTTATTTGTATTTTAGTTATAAAGCAATTATACATACAGACACTAATAGATCAGTTAGCCATTAGGTTATTTAATGAGGTACTGTATTATTCCCTGTTGCTGATGACATGTGAATCTACTGTATATATCTTTATTTTCACATAATGTCAAGCATATTGCTCATGTTGTGTGTAAGATTGTCCTGCAGCTGTAAGATAAATATATATATTTGCTGCATCTTACTTTATTGCATCACTTTTTAATTGTGGTGTAGTGGTTAGCACTGTCGCCTTGCACCTCCAGGGTCCGGGTTCGATTCCCGGCTAGGCTCAATTCCCGTCTCTGTGTGCATGGAGTTTACATGGTTTCCCCGTGGTTTGTGGGTTTCCTCCGGGTACTCCGGTTTCCTCCCACAGTCCAAAGACATGCAGATTAAGCTAATTGGCATTCCCAAATTGCCCATAGTGTGTGAATGAGAGTATGAGTGTGTGTATGCCCTGCAGTGGATTGGCACCCTGTCCAGGGTGTACCCTGCCTCGTGCCCCAAGTCTCCTGGGATGGGCTCCAGGTCCCCGCGACCCTGAATACAGGATAAAGTGGTATAGACGATGAGTGAGAGAGTGAGTACTTTGTATATCATACATACTCATATCATGCATCATACTTTATGAGGATTGTATCTTTTTTATGGTTTCCTCCCACCCCTAAGTACTTGTGTATGTTGTTTGTCTGTGCTTTAGTCTGAGCTGCTGTAAAACTGCAATTTCCCTTTGGAAAAATAAAGACTATACATTACACCATATTGCCAAATATATTCACTCACCCATCCAAATCACTGATTTGGTGTTCCAATACAGGTGTTCCAATCACTTCCATGGTTACATGTGTATAAAATCAAGCACCTAGTCATACAGACTCCTTCTACAAACATTTGATATTTACAAACGAAATATTTCACAGCTAACTGTGTGTGGCATTATAAAAAAAAAGTGGAAACGATTGGGATCACTTTTTGTGAGTCGCTCTGGACAAGAGCGTCTGCCAAATGCCTAAATGGATCGACAGCAACTCAGCCACAAAGTGGTAGACCATGTAAAATCACAGAACAGGGTCAGCGTATGCTGAGACACAAAGTGCACAGAGGTCGCCAACGTTCTGCCAAAATAGCTCAGCTGAGTCAAAAGCTACAGACTTCCAAACTCCCATGTGGTCCTCAGATTATCTTAAGAACAGTGAATAGAGAGCTTCATGGCATTTATAAACCTTCCTTGCTTTTTTCAGACTGCACTTGTAATAAAAAAAAAATCGGTTTAAGAGTTTTGTTTCGGTAATAAACTGTGCTCTTGCTGACAGCGAGCGAAACAGCGCCCCTATAAATGTTATGTGGCGAATAAGTGGTGAAACACGGTATTGCACTTCTAGCGTGGATTGTCATATCCTAATGGGAGGCCAGGCTGAGTTGGCTTCTAAGGGTGAAAACCAACGGATTAACCAATCACATTAGATTATACCATAATGCATAAATTAAAAAAAGGCATAATATCTAATAAAAATGTGTCCTCTGCAGGTCATATAAACACATATAGAATATATATATATATATATATATATATATATATATATATAACAAACAGGTCACATGACTTGAAAGATAATGAAACAACTTACAAACAACTAACAAATATGAATTCATAATATTTAATATAAAGGGATGTGCCCACTGCGGAACATATGGCCAATTACAATTAATCCTGGACCAATTGATCACATTACCTGAGGGTTATGACAACAGAAATATATTATTTCTATGTATTAATAATAAAGATGCAAAGTCATACTAGACCAACATTAATCAGTCAAGATTAATGGACAAAACCATACAGCTGAGGCTGTAGTGGGCACAAGCCCATTAAACACTAAAGAACCTCAATTTCTGCTGAAGCACATAGATGGTAGGGTCATAATTTGGCACCAACAGCATCTTTCCATGGACCCAACCTGCCTTGTGAAAATAGTCCAAGCTGGTAGAGCTGGCGTAATGGTGGAGGAATGTTTCCTTCCCAAAGTTTGGGCTTGTTAATATTAATTAACCATAATGTGAATGCGGCAGTCCATCAGAGTATGGTTGCCACGGGCGCAATTCAACATAGCATGAACATGCACCTGGAAGGAAATTGTATGATGCAGTCATGTCAACATGGATTAGAATTTCAATGGATTGTTGCCATAACATCTTAAACTAAGGCTGTTCTGAAAGCAAAGCGATGCTCCACCCAGTATTAGTACAGTGGTCCTTAAAAAAAAAAGTGAATCCCTTATAAAACAAAGGCAGATTCAATTCAACAGATCAAATAATATCTGCACATTAAGAAAGACTAAATTCAAAAGGAGGCAGGTATTAATTAACAGTTTATTGAAGTTTCAGAATAAAAATCCCTTTACACTGAGCTATACCCCTCATGCTTGAAAGACAAAATGTAAATTCAAACCTTACTGAAGGAAGTAGTGATATTCAGTCTCACAATAGTACAACATTTCAATAACAGTATCTACCCCACAAGTGTCACCATACATTATCACATGTCTTGTGGCAACACTAGCAGGCAGTGACTGTCCAACAACGAATAACATATCCTTACAAGAGTGCTGCTCATGAATGATTGAATCATTAGAACATTGTTGTAACAAATGAAAGGGCAAAGCTTTATGCCTTGATAAAACCTGGATTTCACATTGCTCTGAAAACTAATTTAAATAACAGAACAGAACCTGGAACAAAATTATTGAAAATTCTCTCAAATTAGTTCATGATAAAATGTGCTCTTAAGGGATATCCAGTTATTAATTCTCTATGTAGCATGAAACATGACATCTACACAGTTACAGTCTGCATCTTCTTAAGACTGTGTGGAAAACTTAACCAATATTGAGTAAAATAAGCAATCTGAACTTGGATGGATTGGACAGATGAAAATAAGTGCAAAAGTGCATTTCTAAATTATTTTGCTCAATAACAAAAACATGTTTCGCTTTACGAGTTGCTACTTGTACTTTAGCATGCCGTGCTGATATATAGCACCAAAAAATAATTAGTAAGCTCCCAGGTAATAAAATATGATTAAATAACCAAAAATTATTGCTTATGCTAAGATTTTTTTTGTTGTTGACCAAAGTACACCAGACAAACTGATTTTAAGTTAATGAAAAGTCTAACGCAAAATAACATGACAAAAGATTACCATATAGCAGTGCAACACTTCTAGTCCTTGTTATTGATGTTGACCAAAATAAAAGCAGCTCTATTGCACTATTTTTTTTGGTATTTTACACGATAGCATTCTTTCTGCAAACTATTAAGTGATTTACTGAACAAGCAAATAGACATTTTGTTCCTTCACAATCACAACCAACAAGTGATCAAACAATAGGCAGTGGAGGGTAAATACTAACGATTTCAGGGTGAAAACACAAATAAGATTTAAACCTGAATTTATGTAAACAAAATTAAAACACGTAATTGTGGCTTTATGTGAAGAACAAAGAACTTCTGAGGCTAGTATTTATTAAGTGTTGGTTTGCGGTCTAGAGTCTATTAGGAAATAGTTTTTTTCCATCATGCATCTTAAACTTCGTGATTCTATAATTAAAGCTATTAATAGAGATTCAAGCAGCTTCTCACTTGTACGAGAAACATTCACAACTTAAATTCATTAGTCAGGCCAACGTTTACTCAGTTTTTCTTTTTTTGGGTGATATAAATTTATGATATAACCTTTATTCATAGAAGCCTGTGTGTTGAATTTAGTGTTAAATGGAGCATACAGACAGAAGAGTGTTTTTCATTGTATCAAACTATTTGAGGTAGGAAAGTCCAGAAGCTTAATTTGAATATCCTAAATTGTTACATTTCTTAAGGATATCAGGGACATACGAGCAAATCAGTAATAGCTATTTTGAGTATCTTGGGCTACTGCATTTACTTCCATTTTTTAACATTCTACCAATTACATCAGTGATATCAAACAAAAGGTTTGCAAACCAAACACAAGAAAGAAGCACTAATCAGGGAGTCTTTGAGAGGCTCATATATGTATTAAGAATACAAAACGCAACTAGAAATGGATCCGTGAATAAGGTTCATAAGTCCAGATTGGACTTGAGTATACATTGTGCACAGACTCTGAACACAGTCAAGTCAAATATGATATCCAGTCACAATTTATCAAATGAACATGCTTTTGAAACCAGATCAAGGAATATTAGCTCTATATCTAGGCGCCAACATTATAAACAATCAATCCATACAGTGGTGTAGACAATAATTACTTGAAGTAAACACCATTCAGCAGCTGAGGATATAAATCTTTATGCGCTATAGCCTCACTGCACATTTACTTTCTCACTACACTGGGGAATAGGACAAGAACACCACCAATGCTCTGCACACCCCTAGTGGCCATTTTATTTCAATGACTTGCCTTTTAGCTGAACTAAACAGTCTGTGGACCACACAACATCCAAGTACACCGGCATCACTGCTGACTTCAAACTTTAAAAACATGTGGCTAAGCATGCTAAAGCACAGGAAGCATTGTGTATCATACACCATGCTGTTCAATACAAGATTACCTTATCCATGACCTACCACACAACAAATTCAAGTGCAGAATATATGGACTTCTCTATATAACAGAGCCAGTGCTATTCTTGCTAATAGTATGCTTTTTGCCTCAACTTTTTGTAAATACTCATATGTATGAAGCTGCAGGCCTTAGAACAGTGGGTGCAGCATTGTTGACAAAAAGTGCCTACTAACTGGTGCCATATGAAGTTAAATATTTCAGCATCGCCTTCTAAAACTTCTAACAATGTGGCTATGCATTGAAGATAATTTATAAATACCTTTGTGGAGGAAATCTATTCTCATTTGCTCACTTCTCAACATCCATGTTTAGTCACACTGATTAGATGGTTCGTGTGATATTAAACACAACATACAATGTACCAGAGTAATTTGGACAGTCTAAGGAAATCCGACCACATGCTAGTTAAAGCAAACAAGTATAATTACAATTCTACCAACTGACTTCAAGAATGTGAGTAAGTAGAAAAATACAGTAAAAAGTTGGAACGGAAAAAAGGTATTCAAAATAATGATAAAGCTATTTCGGTGATCAAAGGCATATATACATTGCTCTGTTACAGCTAACTGGTTATTAAATACAAGTTAAGGACTGAGGGGAAAAACAAAAACATTAGTTTCTTTAAAATATGTTCATACACAAAGGACACCATCTGGAAATATTCTTGTCAGATTAACATTTTCAAAGGCTGAAACATTTCCACTCTTAAAATGATATGGAAATTAAATTGCATTTTATCTTCTCCAGTGGTCTATACCAGTGCTGGTGACACATATACATCTTTTACATTTTTAATTCATTCTCCTTGTCAAAAGTAGTGATGAAACGCTTCCCCATGAGTTACACCTTCCTGTGGCTCCAGCTTCTATTTGCACTATGCGGCTACTTTGTTGTCCTTCTGGATAAAGCATAAAATAAACACATCAGACCAATATTCAATATACTTAGAAAGATCATCCGCCAAAAAAAACATTCAAAATGTTACATTAGGTATATGATGGATTATTTCACTCAATATCCATCAATATTTTAAAACTGAGTAACATGAGCTCAATCCATCAAATAATATTTACAGGACGTAACTTATTTAAAATATTTAATAGGATGAGAAGAATACTTTACCCTATATTCAAAATTTGCAAATTCTCTTCCTCCCTGGCTTCCTCTATAACCCCCTCTGAATCCGCCACCCCCTGCATGTGGTGGCCCAAATGACCCCCGGCTGGCTCCGCGACCACGTCCTCCACGGAAGCCCATGCCCCCACGGCCACGGAACCCGCCTCGATTCCTGTTGTGGCGGAACGGGATCCCGAATGTCTCGGCATTCATTCGCCTCTCCTCTGCCCACGTCTGTCTCCGTTCCCTGTAAAATATTCACATTACACTGTTTTGCTACCATTTGTTGTTGTAAGTTGTAGTGGGTTTACACTTTTCATTCGTTTTTAATAAAGGAAAAGAAACAGTATTTACTACTGGTTTATGTGCCCATTATATACACCGGTCTGCCACAATACTAACACCACCATCAGATGAACTGAATAGCATGGATTGTCAATTATATACACCAGTAAACTGGTGACATGTTCATGGGCATCCTAGGCTCACCCATGCCTGTTTGCACCAAAGGCTAGCTCATCCGGTCTGATCCCAAAGAAAATCCAATGCAGCACAAATCGCCCATGCTGGCCACGATAGAAAAGCACCAGAACATTTAATGCTCCACAGCCCTCTGTGCACAGGGCTCAGCAGAAACAGAGTTCAAGGCCGCCAATTTAGCCTCCAAATTCCCCACATCCCAATCCGCTCTAGCACACATGTGCTGGACAAAAGTCTGATTTACAGAGGCCACAACACACAGCACCCAAAAGATCCACCACTAATGTCTCAGTGCCAGACACCACAGCACACCCCCAGAGGTTTTGTGTATTCATGCCCTGAGGGGGCAGAGCCACCACCCTGGTGGTACAGATGGAACCCACAAAATATTGGGCTTAAGGTTTTGCATTGTAATGTTATGGCTGATTGATCACATATTACCAATATCTCAATTTTAATTTGGTGGCCTATTTTAGCCTTTTATATTCAAGTTTAAACATTACACTTTCTTCATAACAATAAGTCTGTTCATACCCATCTTGATGAAGGAAACCGACTGTACAGAGAGATGGTCTTTATGTTTTAGTTTCATCTCAAAGCGATGTGCATCATTCTCTGTACGCACTGATGTAAATTATGCTAATTAGCAGGAATTACTTTGTGGTAATTAAAGGGCTTAAACAGTCTCTCATAATTTTGGTAGAACCAATTATAAACCTCTGTTCTCACTAGTCCAAAATTAAATCGCAGTTCACTTACATGAAAAACAAGACCACAGATTTTTGAAAGTGAAAGACAAAAAAAAAAAAAAGTATATGAAATTATACATTTAATATAAAAAAATCTTCCTATCTCCTGTCCTAATGAAAAATGTATTCTTAATTTTAAAACTTATCATGGATGTAAGTGAGGGAAGTGAGATCCCACTTCTTTGGTTTCACACAATATTTTTCAGATAAAATAAAATAACAGGCCATTAATTTTTTAGAAAATAACTCAAGATAGATGTTCAGAGTACATTCCAGACAAAATGGGCACAAACCTAGTGTCGTCGCAGGAGATGTTGTCAAAGAAAGACTTCGACTTGTCATAGTAGCAGTTGGGTCCCAGTGGATCTTCCTCATCGGCATTCCCCTCACTGTTTTGAGTATCCACCCCGGAGTCACCTTTATCCTCCCCATTCAAAGCCTTCTCCGGTTTCTCATCTAAACACAAAACATGTACACGATGTGAAAATCTCATTATAGACCAGCACACATGATGGAATGTCATTTTAGTCTTTTTGATTATTCAAAATAATCAAAAAATTTACAATACAGAAATGTACTACTTCTGAAACACGTTTAAAACATTTATGCATTCAATACTTTGTCAAGGCTATTATATTAAATTATGAGTTTTTTTTAAAGGAATAGTGTAAATCTATGAAGCAGGTCCACGATATACAGTTATAAACTGAATGGCTAGCTTATTGCTACCAAGCGCAATGAGGGGCATTCAAATCAAACTACGGCTTTTGATTGTACAGAATAACTATCTTCTATCTAGAATAACAGGATCGCCACCTTTAGATGTATGGCCTTCTTTAAAATGTTTGCACCATTCAAACAGCCTCATCACCATACTGTACTGTGCATAAAGTATTCTTTAAATGTTAATTTTTATGCCTTCATTCACAATACATTTCATCACAAATCCTGGTTTGATTACTTACAGCACAGAGAGAGAATATAAAATTGATTTGAACATTAATTTTATATTTTCTCTCTATGCTGTAAGTAAAATTGCAGCAGAGGTTATGCAGAAATGAACAAGAGCTCTTAGCATCAGCATCAGGCTCCATCATAATAACTTTAGTGAATATGGCTACATCTGTCTGGACTTTACATTACATGAAATCTACACTATAACAAGATTCTCTGTACGGAGAAACAGTCATGAAAATGTCCATTTTCATTAAAAGGCATCTTTTGCACTATCCTTACCTTTAAGCTTGAGTTTGCTCTGGAACTCCTTGTCAATTTCCTCCTTGTTAAACTGGGCATTGGCGGTCTCAAAATCAAAATCTTTCTCAAATTTCATGGGTCCATCTCTCCTCACAGGGTAACGTCCTCTCCCTCGATGTCCTCCACCACGACCACGGCGGGGACCATGTGGCCCAGCAGCTACATGACCTAAAAAAGAAATACAATAATTAGATTAACATGCAAAATCATGCTGAAAGGCGATACGAGGGAATGAGAGAAAGTTGCAGATAAAAGATTTGCAACAAGGCAGTCAGTGGAATTAAAAATTTTTAAACACAAAGTAAGAAAATGTTATTTTGTGCAGCTTTAGACTGCTATATAACAAGCATTCAGATTATGATGTTCAGGCAGATTATTTCAATATTCCACACCACTGAAGCAACTTTCACATATGCCGTGTTTGCATTTTACTACAGCATTCATAAATAGCTTAATTGACCCCTGAGGTTAGCTCCAAAGCCTAGCTGCCTACACTACTGTTCTCCTTTCAATTGTTTGCCTTCTACATGTTTTACAGAACACAATGGTCATTTCACTATGGACCAAAGTCACTCAAAACAAGCTTTAAAACATCATAACTTGTTTACTTTATGAAACAACCCAAAGTCATGAGGGAGATTTTAAACATACTAATGAACCACGATTATTTATTCATATGATAAGAAATTTCCACTGAACCACATTGCTTTTTACTTATTGGTACTGTGTCAAATATCAGACAGTAACTATTAAGGAGATTAAAGTTGCAACAGGCATGCGTGTACATTAGACCATTAGCTAGACCATGGACCTTGTGTGATACGACGCAAACAAAACATACAGATTTATGAAAATTTATGATGGATGTAAAACATTGAAGCAACATGGCATGCATTTTCTGGGTCTGTGAGCGTGGCGGAGTGGAAGACCATTATAGCAGATATGTAATAACCTGCTTGCCGCTTAGGGGCTTCCTTACTTTCACCTCTGGATTGATCAGACTCGGGTCGGGCAGCCACTTTTGGTGCATCAATGCCTGAGGAAGTATACACACCAGCTTAGATTTTCTCAATAAATTTAGTTTCCAAAAACCCTCTACAAAACAAGCTCAGTGGATCTCAGTTTTCTTTTTATTCTTTGTCTGGGTTGATGCTTTTTTCTGTAAATTGGACAGTTCACTTTCTAGCTATTGTACAATTATATAATAAAGAGCTGTTGGGTATCTAACATTTTAAGATAAAGACTTAAAAAAGACAAAAAAAAAAAACAACCCAGTGTTTGGTTTTGCTCTGCGCTCACCTGCTGTTTGAAAACCTGAGTGAACTACATTAGCATCTCCTGCTGCAAGCCCGAGTCCTGGGCGTAGTCTAGACCGGCCCTCATTCCTCTTCTGTTCCGGGGCAACCTGGGTCTTCTGAGAACTGGTTGTGCCAAGTCGTGCTGTGATAGGGCTCCTGCGGCTCACAGGCACAGTACTGCTGACGGATGAGGCCAATGGTGCTGATGGCTCGACAGGTGGACTCTTCTGCAAGGGGTCAGCGGCGGGACTGTTGCGACCTACAGACCAGGAAATGGATTTTAAAAGTTGTAAAAAGTACAAACATTTTCCAATCAAAATATTTAGATTCTTCCTTCAAGAATTGACTACTGTAAATTAACTGCTTATGAGTGCTATGATTTGTTATTGCCCAGTAAAAAAATTAGGAAAATCCACACATTCTTAAAAACACATTTAAATATTATTTTTTTACATTCCGGCAACAATGTATTCATCATTGGTGAACCCAAAACAAATAGCATTGAGCTGAGACAGGGCTGCAGTCATGCCTTGATCACTACCAAAGGTGGGCAATGAGCTTCCCGTGTGCAAAGGAAGAGCATGCACACATCAGACTTCTGTACAGACTCCAACTCCTATATCAACAGATCATCCAGCATTCTGACCTAACTCATGTCACCTTCTGTGTTTCTAACAAATATGTATATACAACGTGCAGACGTCAAAACTCAAATGAAGTCCATCATACCTTCTAGCTCACTGGTGACACCCAAATAAATTGATGAATCTCTACTGAATAAAAGCCAGGCTAGCACCAGTTAGGCCAGCAGTGTTTAACTCTCAATACTCCTTGAGCCATAGCAGTATTGTTTGAGACCCTCAATGGCTGTAATTTAATTTATTTAGTATTTTTCTGATTTAACACGTTTCATCAACTAACACCATTCATTTCGACAATCAGAGCAGAACTGAATATTTCTAGGTAAAAGAACAGCTTATAAACATTTTAAAATGTATGCAATATAGGCTAATAGATCTGAATTTATAAGATGCCCCATTACTAACAGGTTATTTTAATATTATACAGTTTAATACACGTCACAAAAGCATTTTATAGCAACATTATAAATATGGTTAAATTGCTTAATTGTATATTTTGTCTGTCTAAATTAACAATTTGTCTGATCACCAGCCCTACTGCTGTATTTATGCATTATGTATGTATTTATAACTGTATGCAGCTATTTATGGCTGTTTCATGTAGAAACAAACACTTACCGCCGACCGTCCCGAATGGGGGTGAGACCAGCGGACCGGTGGTGAACTGGCTGTATGGAGACACTGGAGCCTGTTTAAACAGCCCATATGAGTTTCCACTCTGAAAAGCCGAGGGTGGTGCAGCAGATCCAATAGAAGACTGGGGGAAAAAAAATACAATCAGTGGCTGCATAGCAAGACATCACAGTGCATCATAAACATGGTTACAGATAAGGATGAATGCGATACCTGAACAATTGCAGGGTCCTGAGGCAAAGATGGTTTGGGAGGTTCACAAACCGTCAGATCTTTAATGTCACTCCCTCTGAAGATGATGTACTCGTACGTCTCATCTCGGGGCAGGATCGGCCTGTCAGTGGGGCGATCCTCAGTCCCAAACGAGCGCACTAGGACAAAGTTATAAAATCACATATCTATGAGTAAAAGAAACTGATAAACATGTAGTCTAGCAATGAGGACACAAGCTAACAAATTACTTTTTAAATATGGTTACTTTCATACAACGAGCTTAAAGCTATCAATAATTATAGGATATATAAGAAATATAGGATGTGGAGAAAGGTTAAGCTGTTCTAAGCTAACGTTAACTGGTTACCTTGATACGACACGATATGAAGTCAGGTGACGTGTTCTCAGACCGAGCTCGTTTACTCGCATAAAAACCGCACTTATAACTGAAGTAACGGTGATTTTCTGTAACATATATGTAAAAGAAATCCTACTAACAACTCTATTGAAAGAAACTTATAACTTAGCTGCAACTAAAACAGGCCAAAGCAATAACTAACTTATTTATCCAGGCTGTGCTATTATTAACTAGCCAGTCCAGATGTTCTAACTTAACAACTCAGCTGTGCTTAGAGACGAAAATCCTTACTGCTAAGTAACTCTTGTAAGAGTTAGCCACGAGGCTAACGTTCTAACGTATCAATGCCATAAGGTGTTTGTTCGCACGTGCACTATGTGCGTGTAAATAAGATAATTAATTACTCGTGCACGCGACAAAGCTGTTTGTACTCGTTACTGGCTCGAGCCGGTTGCAGCCGGAGACAACCGGTTGGCGGCTCACCTTTGGCGAGTGCGACAGTGGAGTTCTCGGTGTCGATAGTGTAGAGGATTCCCTCATAGCGAATCTCGGCCTTGGAGATCAGGCTGATTTTACTCCCGATGTACGGCGTCCCTCCGCTCATCCTGTGACCCGGGAGACTTCACTAAATGAAAGCAATAAACAGATGGAGATCCTCAGAAGGAACCTGTTCCAGTTCACTGAGCAGAAAAGGAACTTATCCACATTCACTGTTAGTACTGATCAGCGATGCCACTGCAACATGGCAGCCTTCGTTTTCAGGCGCTGCAGACGGAAATGACGTTTAAAGTTGACGGAAAAAGACTCTTCTTCTTCGTTTACTTTTCCGGGTATAACGGCAAATCGCTGATATAATGTTTACGTCGCCACCGAAAGGACGATCTTGCGACTACATCTCACTGGGAAAAGAAATGTACTGTACAGACTTCATCCTAAAAGCATCCTGAACTGATAAGTGCGTAGTAATTCATAATTATGCTCAAATGGCCCCCCAAAGCCTTTACTGAATCATCTATACCACTTATCCTGTTACCCTGGACAGGGTGCCAATCCATCGCAGGGCACACACAATACAATACAATTAATTACGCACCGGAATAATGAAAAAAAAAAATGGTGGAATCTCACGCAAGCTAAACTTGACCAAATGGTGTCTTCAGTACATATTCTTTTTTAAAGTGTTAAACAAAAATGTTGATTTTACACATTGGGAAACAATCAGTTGTCCCAACGTTTTTGGAGGATGTTGCAGCCACCAGATTGGAAATAAGTGCTTATTTTCAACAAACAAATATGCATATATAAAATCAATAAATGATATGATACAGGCATTACAAAAATACACTTTGCTTATTTGGCAAAACTCAGACCAGCCTACACCTCATATTAGAAATGCAACAATATAAGGTAATAAATTATAATAAAGTTCCATACCTTAAAATTAAAACGTTATTTCAATAAACCGTTAGGTTTGTAGTTTTTGTGGGGGAGTTACAGCGAGTCCGATATTAGGGGAAAAAACTTAATAGTTCCCCTGTTTGACATCGTTGTCATGGCAACGTTAACTGCCAGGCGAGTGTATGGTGTTTAACGTCACAAAGTTCTAAAGTCTGCTAACACACACCCGGTCAATCTGAGCAAGTTAGCTAAGCTTGTGTGCGGATTAGATGGTCCGCTGTGGCGAACCCTTGCAGCTGAAAGACCAACAACAACAGTTAACTGCTACCAGACTGTCACGTTCTGCCCCGCGGGCACGGAAAATCGAGGCACCCGCGTCTTCCCTCAGTGTACGTGTCACGTCTCTTGTGCGGTGAGGACTTCACAATCCAAACGTGCAAAGAAAAGCTCAGTGTCTCCGCCTAGCGGTTGAGGTAGCTAATCGAATTTTATCATTTTAAACAGAGTGGCACGACAAGTGCGCTCACAATAGAGAGGGACACCGTCGCGACGCTCGTGCGTTTTTCGTGCGCGCCCACGCCGCAGTGAAATAAAAAAAAAATTCTTCATGATGTCACAACTAGTTCAGCCTCACTCTTTCTGTCCTCCTGGATCAGCTGGTGAAATTCCCCGTGTTCTCTTCGTGCTCACGAGCGCTTTGAAAAGGAGAGAGCAGCGTGGCTGGCTGGCGGTGTGCTCACGTTTTTAGACGTGATGTGTGAACGCCCATATTTTGGTATTATTTTAAACTTGAAACGTGCCAGAGCCAGATTTAATAAAGCTACATACTGAACAATTAATGCTTGGACAGCTGCTATAGATTTTGTTAAAGAATTGACAACGTGACTGGTTTTATTTCAATTAGAGCCATGTGTGCATTTATCCTGTGATTTTTCCCTCCCCCAACTCCTGAAGCATTGAATTTGTTTTTATGTCTTTATAATTGAATAATGAATAAAAACCTAATAGCAAAACTAATTTTGTCTTATTGTGTAATAGGCACCAATAATCAATAATAATAATAATAATAATAATAATAAATGCACTTTGCATATTTAGTTTCTTTAGGCATGAACAACATGAACAACAGTCATCTACTGAAGTTAGATATTTTCCCCCTAAACATCTGTAAACCTTTTCATATTAAAAGATAAAGCTGTTTAGGTTCACAAGCAACAATTTACAGGCAGACAGTGCCATTACTTTTGCAATAACTTGGAACATATTTTGAATCTTTCTGACGTACGTTGCTTGAAAGTTAAAGTTGCATTGGTTTACGGGTCTGATTGCAGTCAATCAGGGGCATTTTGTTTTAACCCACAGACTTAAATGTATTTCGTCTCAGACTGGCTTAAACGTGAGTGTACGTTGCTTGTAAATTACAGTAAAGTAATTTGCTTATCTTTAAATATTAGGTTTCAGAGCCGTTGGTATACATGTAAGTAGTCAGTAACTCGAACAGTGTGCATGATCAGCAAGAGACAGTGCAACAGTCCTAAAAAAACAGAAGGGGGCAGTAAAGCATTTCGAATAACCTGCACCAACTCTTCAGTACATACCTAGGCATCTTCAACACTTGCTAAAGAGTAACAACACTTTGTTGCTGAAGAAGACTGAAGGTGATGGTAACAGGTTTTTTTTAATGGTGATTAACTAAAACTATTATTTGCATTGTTTTCTAATTGGTTAATATTTTTAAAAAAATCCAGCCAATTAGCCAAACCCTATTTTATACATCTGTACCTGGTTTATAAAGGCCAGGCCATATCTATAATCTGTGGTGAGAGTTGTGGACTCTTGAGACCACCAAATATGGGACTGAGCTGAGGTGCTCCAGAACATTGAGACAGTGGCCAGTGCTGAGTACATTTCTGAACAGTTCTGCTGAGGATCCAGAGAATGCTGAAGAGAAGACATTAATAAGACACTGGTACCATATATAAATGTTTTTTTTTTTTTGCATTTTCTGTTGTATTCATTTTGCTTATTGCCTGAATTACATATGCAGCTGAGAAGTATAAAATGTTAGAAATGGTAATAAGCACTTTGTGAAAGAGCTTTAGGCCATATAATGCAGTTGTGTTTGATATTTTAGGTCAGTGAAACAGCAGATGGGTGAGTGGATGGATGGATGGATGGATGGATAGAGTATTAATCCCAAAGGAAGTTACAAACATCCATTAGCAAGCATAGTAACACAACAGACATGTAGTTGCATTTGCATAAATCGTCAAATCATGTAGAGTATATTAAAACAAAACCACACATATTGTACCTATGTAGGAGATGACCCGTTCTTCAACGGAAATGGCTACATATATAAAGAATGTTGCACTGTTGCATGTCCCATTTTCGCCCAAGCTTTAGCTGTCGGACAGATGGCCTCACATTTGCCTCTAGAATACTTTGGTATACAGCAGAGTTCATGATAACTATTATTTTTATCTGAGAATTGCACAAGCTGACTTTGAGGTGAATGCGCTGGGACATCCACTCCTGGGAAAGCAACTGTTTTGAATGCTTTACACTTGTGAATAATCTTTCTCACTGTAGAACAATAACCTCCAAATTGTTTGGAAACGGATTTATAACCCTTTTCCTGATTGATTTGCAGCAACAGTTGCTCCTCTAGGACCATTGCTTACGTTTTTCCCTCTTGGCATTGTGTTAACAAAACACCTGAATGCTCCAGACCAGCAAACTGCCAAAACTTCTGCTTTTATAGAGGTCTCCACAACTGCTGATGATCAGTTAATAAAGAGCTGATGATTAGCAGCACCTGGGTGCAACTTACCCTTTTAAAAGCTGTGGAAGCAGTGTGGGGTACTAAGAATTGCCCACCTGTTTTGTTTTCTTTCAGGCTTAATTTTTGGTAAATAAATAATTGCTTGGTGAAAAAGTTATATTTTGTTATTTGTCTGAGGTTGTGTTTGCCCAATATGATCAGATGATTTTTCATTGTTTTTACAAAAAACACATACAATTAAAGGAACATGACTGTACGTTCAACCAATTAGTCATTTTTTTTTAAATGTAGGCAGCTCCCAGCCCCAAAGTGAATTAAATAACTGGCTGTATAATTACTTGCTTTTTCTAAGATACTAAGGGTGGTATGTCTGACCTGTTACAATCATTTCACTGTCAGTTTACTCAAAAAGAGCTATTCCTATATATTATAAACTGTGCATATTATTTATAGCTTAAGCCATTTTCTGATCTATAAATATGTGATGAGATGCACCCTGTATTTACCACAAAAGGTCATAATTGTTTGAAGAGATTTATTCCTACTTATCTGTAGTTTTTGCAGTTGCAGTGTACGTTTTATGTTTTAGAGGTTTAAATATGGCTAATAACTCAAAACAAAAACACAAATCTAGAGCAAGAAAAGTGGAAGGCTAAACATGAAAATAAACACTCAAATAGGTTTGAGAAATGTTTATTTTTAAAATAATACTACAAGTAAAGATGTCAAATAGATACAACATTAAGGACTGGGCATAGGTCTTTGTACGGTAGAGCGGACGAAG